>JAHKKF010375072.1:0-10048 GCA_019740295.1 Labeo calbasu | reverse complement strand
CACACTACAGCAAAAGATAGAAATAACTTACTTTAAACCATTTTTTAGCTGGTGAAAATACTAGTGGCCTAAGACTTTTGCACAGTACTGTATATGACATAATAAAGACCTATTTCTACCTATATCGCCGCCTTATGTCTGCTTTAAAGCATCCTGAGATGACAGAGAAACCACGCCTTGAAATGAGCTAATGACGCAATGTTGCATTTGCCAAATTCAAGGTAGTTCCATAAAGCCAAGTTCAAGGGGTCAAGGGTGCAAGGAAACCTTGCTGTGAAATGGGCTGATGGCACAGTACGGCTGTGTAAATTGAGATATAATTTTGGATTTCATTACAGCAGTTTGTGGGGTATGAAGCTGAATTCAGCTTCTTATTCGTTTGTCATTTACTGAAGCCCCTTTATATAACAAGACACTTTGTCCATATATAGTGCTGCTCGCAATAAGCGCTGTTAGAACTAGATGAAGAAACTCAGCATTTCTCTGCAATCTGCAAAAATGCATTAAACCTGACAAAGTGGCTTAAAGTATTTTTGATCTTGTGAATTACTGTGCCAATCACTTCTAGACCACAAAATTTATTCTAAATGTCAGAATCAGAAAGAGCTTTACTGCCAAGTGTGTTTACACACACAAAGAGTTTGTCTTGGACATAGGAGCTTCGAGTGGAGAAAGTACAGCAGAAATGCAAGAACAAAAACAATGTTTTTGTATTGAAGGCCAAGTTTAAAATAGATCTCAATTAATTAATGTGCATCCATGCTCTTGTTTTCTTCATTGTATGATAGCAGAAGTGACACAACCTGAAACTGTAGTGTGTGAGCTCACTAAAAGTTTCTCGTGCACACATGAAAAATTTCTCATGAGTATGCGAATGTTTCTCGTGCACACGCAAAGCATTTCTTGTGAGCATGCAAAAATCTGTGTATTTTTAGGGGTTTCACCTTTATTTAAACCTTTTAAATTAGTTTAAACCTTTATATTAGTTACCTTTAAATTACAGATAATAATGTTGAAAATAACGTTCAGTGTCTTGCACAGACCAATCGTTTCGCTTCACAGCACCTCAGTATATCATCAAGAGCCACAGTAACACTGATTTTGTGTTGCCTGATATGCTTTTTTCAAATGACTCTCAAAATGACGGTAGCCATTGACTTGGCATTTTATGTATGACCAGGACTATGGTTTTAGCTAAACATCACCTTTACTGTTCTACTAAAGAAAAAAGTTACCTACATATTGGATGGCCCAAGCGATGGGTAAATAAACAGCAAATTTTCATTTTTGGGTGAACTATCCCTTTAAATCCTCTTTAAACAAAGAGACATTTAGATTTTTCTCCTCTGTTATCTAAATGAGAAGAATATATTGTATTGAATAATTTATGACTGATGAATAACTGCTGTCATATTTTCGCACTCTTGTTCCATTAATTTTGGATGTGGACTTGCAATTCTATGCCACTGTGCTAGGCAATTCAATATTGTGTTGTGAGTAAAAGGCACATTGTTCCCTCTCATCAGTGAGAGTTTCAGAGTTCTTCATATATATACTTTATATAAATAATTTAGAAATAAATTTAAATAATTTTATTGTAGGGCTTTTTAAGCATTTAGTACAAAGTAATCTGTGTCAGTGCTAAAAACATGATGAATACATTAGTGAAATGAAGAAAAGATAAGGAGGAACATTACCTCTCTCTCACCAAAGATGACAGTTACATCCTCCTTCTTGGCATTTTTTACCATGATGGTCACTACAACTTGAGACTCTGTCTGGTACCAGTCATGTCTAAAGTGGAGTAGGGACTTGAGTGTGACATGGTTTTTGCTTTAATTATTGTATTAGATCATAATTAGTGTAACAAATAAAAGTTAAGAGTAAGTGGGTTTGGAATAAAACAATAAGCATCATCACCATACTTACTTGACAAACAGGGTTGTAGTTTGCTTCTGTTTAAACAGTCATTTGTTTGTGCATTTCGGGGAAACCAAGGAGAAAAAGACAAGAAAGACAGAATCATTGTTCACTACAAATACTTTAGACTTCTCTTCCCTCATGTTTCTAAGGACTCTGTTTAATGAAACACAATGGACAGCACCTCAAGTGGACAAATATAACATGATAAAAGCAAAACAAGAAGCAACAAAAAACAAGCTCTAACAAATTGTTCTTTAAGAATTCAGTTAAACACATGAAAATATGGCAAACATGCTTACCAAATCTGAGGTTTGGTTTGGAATGTGAGCTGAAATCCAGAGAACAAGAAGGTATTAGTTCTAGCAAAATATGCACACACACACACAAAAAAAAAAAAACACTTCAGAGCTAAACTCTGCCGGGGCACTGACCCTCCAGGATGAATGTTCCCCACCCCTGGTTTAGGTTTACCTGGTTTCCACAGCTTTTGACTATTACATTTCCATGACTTTAACAGTCATTTGTGACTACTGCATTCATAGCAGATGAAGTAACATTTTTAATAATCATTTATTTATACTTACTATACAGTGCCCTCCATTAATATTGGCACCCTTGGTAAACATGAGCAAAGGCGGCTGTGAAAATATCACGTAACGGCATCATTTGTCTTTTTGTTCTTTCATATATTAAAAAAAAAAAAAAAAAAATCCACAAAATTCTAAACTTTCATTCAAGTAAAACAACTGAAAGTGAGGGGTAACTCACATTATGAAATAAACATTTTTCTCCAATGGATGTTGGCCAAAATTATTGGCACCCCTAGAAATTCTCATCAGTAAAATATCTCTTAAGTATATTCCCATTAATATTTACAGTTTTTTTTTTTTTTAGGGAAAAAAAAAAAAAAAAGAAAAGTAAAATGGCTCTTTTTTTTTTTTTTAAAGTGAACAGCCATAACTTTCTGTTCCATAGGATTGTAAATATGAGAAACACAAAGGCCAAATTCCCTTAATAATCCATCACAAGCAATAAAACCAAACAATTTAGTTCTGACGTGCAGAACAAGATTGTTGAGCTTCACAAAATAGAAAGTGGCCGTAAAAAAAATTATATATGTTAGATGTTACAAATCTGCTTGGAAGAGGATGTGTGTCTATATCCTCCTAATGCACAGTGAGGGGGAGAATTTGAGTGGCCAAAGACTCTCCAAGGATCACCGCTAGAGAATTGCAGAGATTAGCTGAAGTCTTATAAAAAAATAAATAAATAAATAAAAAAATAACAACATCATCCTCCTTGCTCATCCAAAAACAAACTCCACTGCATACAGTTGTCAAGACATGACTGGAACTTTAAACAGGACTGGCTTATATGGTCAGATGAAACTGGAAAAAACAAACAAACAAACAAACAAACACACACAAAAAAAAGAGCTTTTTGGGAGCAAACCCAATAAATGGCTATCCTGGACATCTTGTTCAGATATATGGTATCGTGGATTCTATCGAATACCAACGAAAAAAAAAAAAAAAAAAATTCTAAACCTGACTGCCTCTGTTAGAAATCTTAAAAGCCGTGGTTGGATCTTCCATTAGGACAAAAACAAAACAAAAATCAACACAAAAAAAAGTGTGTCATTAAGCATAAAATAAAGTTTCTGCCATGGCCGTTCCAGACCCGAACCCTAAAAGAAATGAGTGGGGTGAAAGGGTTAGTTCACCTAAAAATGAAAATTAGCCCATTGTTTACCCTCCAGGCATCCTAGGTGTATATTAGGCGTGCACAATTAATCGAATGTGATTTCCATGCGCATTTTGTCAGTAAAGCCGGTTCTGTAATAAGCAGTAAATCTGCATCACCTGCATTCAGATGGAGCAGCATTTACTACACAGAGCCGTAGTTCACTGATAGGTTACGCCAAAAAACAAACAAACAAAAAAAAAAAAAACACAGAAAATATTATTGCAATTTTCGGAATCAAACAGCCCTAGTGTCAGGATAATTTTTAATATAACTCCAATTGCATTCATCTGAGGGTGAGTAAACAATGAGCTAATTTTCATTTTTGGGTGAACTAACCCTTGAAGGATCTGGAGTGATTCTGTATGAAGGAATGGTCTCTGTTCTCTTGTCAGGTTTCTTGTCAAACTCATCAGGCATTATAGGAGAAATCTGCTAAGCTTTTCTTGGGAAAAGGACGTTGCAATAATTGTGGCCATTGCGACTACAGAAAAACATTTTTCATAATGAGGTTTTCCCCCCACTTTCCACTGTTTTACTGCAAAGAAGGTTAGAACTTTGTGATTTTTTTTTTTTTTTATTAAATATCAAAAGGACAAACAATGCAGACTTATTTTCACAACCACCTCATATTTAGCAAGGGTGCCAATCTTAGTGGAGGCCATGTATAATATAATATTTTAATTTCTATTATTTTTCCCATCCCTGAAAATCAAAATTTTAAAAGTATTGTTTTCTATAACCATGGGAAACCAGTTGATTTAACAACATACAGCAAGCTATAGATGGTTGCTGCTAATTAAAGAACACTTACAAAAATGGCATTACTATGGCATAGCTATAAGTAATCTTCTGAGAACACTCAAAACCTTATATGTGAATGTATAGCTACATTTTTCAGTGTTAACCATTGTACCCTAAATTGTGTTCTGTAGGTGACTGTAATATAGTAACACTAATTTTAGTCAAAGATTTCCTAATAGTCGACCAAAAATTGTGTCATAAATCAAATGATGTGCTTGGTGAATTTACACATACTTGCAATTTTATTCTCACAGTCCTGGATCCATGTTTGAAATCCTTCAATAGAGCCTTTAAAAGACAAACACGTATAAAAAAACTTCATATGCAAAATTAATAAAGCACACATTATGTGAAATGGCACATCTTTCAACTACAATTTATTCCCATTTAGACCTGGAGTCCTTTATACAAAATATAATTCAAATTTGTGTATGATTCTAAAGCGACATCACACTAGATGATTTTACAGCCAATTCCCTGTCGAAAGCCACATTCAGATAATCACCGGTAGGTGATATGGAAGGAGCCTGTGGAAATCTCTTCCGAAACGTGTTAACAGCCACAGTGACTCAACTCCTTGCTTAAAGAATCCTTCACTCAACAAGAAATCTACTATCTTCCATTCTCAGCTGGTGAAGTAAGACACGTGACTGAAAGACCAAAGAGCTTGTGATGATCTGACCAGTGGGTGTCCTGCTTGTGTCTGATTCTTTTCCATTTAATGATATAATAATATTAATAACAATGAGATGATGGGATATTCATAAACAGTATATTGCTGCAAAGGTATTTCAAACTTCTTTTTAACCCCAAACAAAGAATGAAAAGAACTTCAGCTTGAGTATAATGGGGCCAGGCCTAAACTGCAGAATCCATTTATTACCAGTTACAGAACATTAAAAATATCAAATCTGCTTTCAAGTGAACTGAAAACAATATTATATTAAATTATAATATAAAAACAAATTAAATTAAATGATAATTAAATTATAATTAAAAAATGCCACATTTAGCCATGTGTTTTATATATATCTCTATGGTTGATGCTGCATTTTGATGCCACAATATATGTATGTACACTCATATTGCCCAGTCTTACCTTTGACCACAATAGAGTAACGCCACCTTCGAACTGTACACTTTTAGGAACATACATAAACTGTGACACTCACAATCAAGTTCTTTTCCAGCTGTAAGGGCCTGATGAGCAGCATTGAAGTTATGAAGGTGATACTCTGCAATTCTTTAAAAAGAATAAGAAAAACACATTAGGACTGTTATTTATAGTTTTCTTTTTCTTTCTTTCTTTTTGAATTGAAAGTAAACTGCAGTAAACATCCCAATTACCTGAAAGTAGGAGTGGGCGATATGAACAAAATCTTTTATCACGACACAAAGTACAGATGTGTGTAGGATGTAAGTGAGATATTCATTTCACACTGAAATCAGCTTCAGTGACTGTAATGGAAGTTTTTGAGAGTGCTTGAACTTTGGCTAGACTGAAGACAATGATAACGTTCTTTGATAATGTAAATGTTTTGAAAATGTAAATGAAATGTTTTTAACAACCAAACTCAAATTCAATTATTATTTATTTTTAACTATAATAATCCACAATTAAATTAAAATGTATGCAAACACAGAAATTGTTTTAAAATTAACTTCTAAATTTTACAATTTCTCTTTGTTATTGAAATATAATAATTTATGGAGTCATATAGCTTTTTTCATAAAATATTTATTTAAACATGCATTAAATAATTAAGACATTAAATAATTAAGACATTAAAACTAGTAATAAAGATGAAGGGATGATCACACTCGCTCACGCTCCACACTGCCAGTATAAGTGAGGCGTTTATACGGCGATCTGTTGCGCCACATCAATGAGTGCCAAAATGGCATTTATTGTCTTAATTTTCTGAAAAAAAAAAAATGGAGAGATTCATTTGGTACAGATGCGTACCAAACCAAAAGAGCCATACCGGAAATTTTCAGTGCAAATATGTGTACCGTTATACCCCACTTTAGATGGGTGTGTTTTTGTATTAAAATACTGGTGCATTTGATGTCCAGTGTGCACAATAAATTTGATGAAAAATCATGAATCATGATTTAAAATGGAAAAAATCGTGAATCAAATCGTGACCCCAAGAATCAATATAAATTGAATCATGAGGTATCGAAAGATTCCCACCCTTATTAAAAACGCATGCAAACGAGACATTTTTGTGACAACGTAGCACAGCAACACAACGCAAGCGTGTATAGCCATGATAAAGAAGAGAGCCCAAAATCTCTACGGGCTGACAAATCTCACGATTTGTTACTGGTGCCTATTGGTATATTGCCCACCCCTACCTGAAAGATATCACTTAAGTCCTAAAACATCACACTTGTCTCTATGACAGCTCTCTAAAAAGAAACAAAATTGACAGCGGCCTGTGGTCAGATTTTTTGTTCAGCCAATGACTTTGATTCAGAAAGCCTGGATTTAACACTCAGATTTAAGCAAAAATCAAACCATACAGTGTACTTCCACAGCACCCCTAAACAAGAGGAGAATCTAACAAAACACTTCTCAAAAATCCTAAACTGCTTTAATATTAGGTAGTATTTTTTAAAGGGCTCTTATGGTTTTTCTGCTCTAGGTAGTGTGTAATGTTTAAAAAAAACAAACAACAACAAAAAAAAAGATCTGCAAGGTTACAAAGCTCAAAGTCAGCTTCTATTTAAACAAAAACACTTTTCAAGAACTAATGCACGAATGAAGCAAATTTCACGCACGAATTAAGCGAGTAAACTCAAAATGTTCAAGCGTCCAACTACGCGCGAATAGCGCGATTTATTCGCGCAGGTCGCGTTTGGTGTGAACGCACCGTAACACTGTTCCTGATCATTATAACTCCAAAGTTTATCTGTGTGCTGCATATTTCATGGAGGACAGCTTCCAGAACCTAAGAGAGCACAATGCCAGCTATACATGAAAGTTTCCCCTGCAGCTGTATAACAGTTTTACTGCAGTTTATGTAATAGCCAATTGTTTTAATAAAATAATACTACACTGAATATGTATTATCTAGGGCCTTGATTCAATTCAAGTACTCGATTATAAAAAAAATTCCTTGATTGCATTTTACTCTTGTTGATTAAGTGTCAAAATACCAGAAATGACGCATTCCACAGACAAGAATCCATAAAATAAAATAAAAAAGAAACGTCCTGTAAAATCAGTGCTTCCAAAGGTTCTGCATAGCCCTTTTGTTTGTAAGTATTCTCAGGGTCTGAATTAGACTCAAACTGGGATGAAACTAGCACTATTTTACTATTTTAGTACAGCCCAAAAACCAAATCAAGACTTCAGAAAAGGGCATTATAGGGCCCCTTCAGTATGGTGCACTGATAACTTTTTATCTGAAAGCTTCAGTTACTGTGCACATTAAAAATGATGTATAGTCTTTTCTATTTTCATGTTTTGTTCTAACAGACACCCAGTAGCAAGTAACATGATTTCGAAACAACAATAAACTCCAGCAAGATAAAGTCTTTTCATGCAAAATCATAGACATTTATCTAGAAATCATGTATAACAATAGGAACACTGAATGATCTTGGAGAGAGTTAACCGAGCTGACTGTCGTAACTGACTGCAACACAGAGTTTGAATGCTGAATGGCGAATGACTGACAGCCGCAACGGAAAAAAGGGTTTATGTAAACTTTAATGTAAGGACTTCAATATTCATACGTACCTCACATCAAGCTATTGTATGGCTTAAGAAAACTTGGAATATAGTGCACGAAAACATGCTCTGTTTTTCTGTGGCAACGTTCAATTCTGACAACACTAAGGTGATCTATGCTGTCAATCTTTTGCTTCACATCTAATTAAATGTCTCACTGTTACAACAGTATACTTTAAGGGAAATTGAGATACAGAATGTACAGAATGCAAAACATTTCAATGACTTCTGAATGATGCCGGGAGACATAAATATATAGGTCTGTGTTTTATGTTAGGAAACACTGTATTGTGAACTTACCCTATTCTCAAGAAGGCAAGTGCCAGACCTGGCTGAAGCTCACGGGCTTTCTTAGCGTCTTCAATTGCTTCTAAAACACAAAAAGGTGTTTCATCATTTAATTTATATATTTCACATATATATTTAATACAGTATATATGCAATATAATATAATATATTAAAAATCTACAGTCTTAATTATATAATCAAGTTAGTTTAAAAAAAAAAGAGCGGGTGGGTAAAAAAAGGGCAAAAGAAATGGAAGATACAGATACAACAGATACAATTTGTCAACCCTTTGGACTTCAAACATAATTGATGCAAAATTAATCATAAAACATTTATTACTTTTCAGCGAAAGGTACTTAAGTGCATGGCATGATAGCTTAACAATGTCAAAACACAACAATTTATGAGATTAACACCATGTTCTTCTCCAAAATTAACCTATACAACATCAGTCGAGTGTTTAAAATAATCTTCTGTGATTATTGATGACTAATAATCATAGAATAAAGGCCCGTTTACACCAAGAGCGATAACAAAAACTATAAATACAATAACTATTCTTTATCTTTATAGTTATAGCTATTGTTCTTGGTGTTAACGGGCCTTAAAATATATTATTATTTTTTTACTACGGGGCTGTTAAGCACTTGAATCTGATTGTTTTAAGGCGTGCAATTCTTTTTTAGGAAATGCATGCCTAAATGCAGGTCTTGACATTACAGTCTCACATTAGAGACAAAACAAACAAATAAACCAAGCCAATAAATAAAGAAAATATAAATACAACAAAACATTTGATAAAAATAAAAAACTATTTCCGTTTTTCCCCTTTTCTCTTCCTTACAAACGCACACACAGAGTACAGACACTAGCTAAAAATGGAAACATACACATGAACACAAGCGCACACATAAACCTGTTGTCAGTGTCCCATGACTTTATAAATAAAGCAGTTTTACAGTAGAAATGCTACCTGACAATGCTCAGTAGCAAGGCGGTAACATTGCTGTTCTTGAAGCAGTTAAAGTTACATTAATAGTAAAGACCGAACACTTGAGATTAACAGATTTAGGTAATTCGCAATGTCAACTAGCATTGCATTATAAATATACCGTATTCTTATGAAAACACACAAAATGGCTTGAACACAGACATCCATATATTGCCACAATAATGTCTTTATTGTCTTCATGTTCCATCAGTCAAACATCTCTATCTGCTGTTTATTTAGCTACTGTGATAGCTGGATGAGCACAGTGGCCTCCATCACCCGTAAATGGAAGAAGACTGGAACCACCAGAACTCTTCCTAGAGTGGGCCGCCCGGCCAAACTGAGTGATCGGGGGAGAAGGGCCTTGGTCAGGGAAGTGACCAAGAACCCGATGGTCACTCTGAAAGGGCTCCAGCGTTTCTCTGTGGAAAGAGGAGAACCTTTCAGAAGAACAACCATCTCTGACATGACAGCCGGCCTGGAGTTTGCCAAAAGGCACCTGAAGGACTCTCATAACATGAGAAACAAAATTCTCTGAAAGAAAAGGTCCTTGAGCC
>JAHKKF010375068.1:0-12097 GCA_019740295.1 Labeo calbasu | reverse complement strand
GCAGATGAAAAGCAGATGATGGATGTTAAGATGGCAAAGGAAAGTGATGGAGGGCACAGACACATTCGCACATGGAATTGATAAAAAGGCTTAGAAAAGCTAGGCATCTCCACTCTTCACGGGTGAGCATCTGTCTGAGGAATATAAGAGAACTGTGGAAACCGAAGCTGGATGAACGAAGAAGGTTCTGAGCATAATGAGAGCCACAGGGATCATATTTGGTCATGACTTCATAAATATGACTGCCACATCTAAGCAACGAATCTTATTTCCACTGCTCGCAAACCTATATCCTCAGTATATTATACACATGTATACTTCTGTTGTTACTGTTAACTAAATCTGTAGCTATTCATTTTTCCCCATTATTTCATTATTTTCTGAAAAGAATGCTGCCTTGGAAATAAATGAAATAAATTAAGTTAACCCCTTCAGACCCTGCGTCCACTGAAATGGACTTCACATGATTTTTGGTTTAAACCAATACATTTTTTTGTTTTTATAATACGAGCAATGCTTAGTCACTGATTGGTCCCTGATCAACCAATCACAATGCAGATATGACTCTTAACTTAATCTGATTGAACTACAGGCATCAAAAAAGAGAGACATGATAACCAACTAGACAGCAAGGGGAGGAAGCCCACATTTTATCTTTTATATGCAAAGTTATGTTAATGGTAGCCTCATAAACTTGCACCTATTATAAAATTAGGACTATCAAATGATAATATTCAAAGTTATTTTGAAGATCTTTTAGAGTTGCACAGGATTACACAGGATTTTTTTTTTTTTTACATTTAATGTCTATCGCAATGGACATCAGGTCTTGAATGATATCAGCAGGAACCTCATGTATTAGCTACAGGTTGAGAAATTTGTTGAAGCATTTCAAAGACAAATACAGAGCTAAAGATTCTAATGTTAATGTTTTATGACCATTAATGTTAATTAATGAAATTAATATCAATATTATGTTATTTATGTCTTCGAAGTGACTATAGCCTGTAAGTTAATTTTTTATTGGATTTAGTGAGAAACAGCCATAGTGGATGTGAGATCAGTGAATACACAGCAACACACACACACACACACACACACACAACCTCCACGCACACTGATGCCTTGATGCTATAGTGCACGCAATCATATAATCATCAATACAATCAGCAAGTACGCATAACCCATTCACATACAAATACATTTATACTCATATTCACCCACTTCAATCCACAAAAAAAGGAACAAACAAGTATTTTTGAGCCTTCATACCATCTTACCTTTTTTCCACATTCTTACTACATTGTTCATTCTTACAGTAGGTGTTCTTTTCAAAATCTCAAACACTAGTTCAACTATAGTGCACAAACTCTACTTATTATGTATGGTTAAAATATGACAATTTTTATTTTTCTTTAGTCCTGACGTCCATTCAACTGGACATGAGAAAAGTCTAACAAAAAATGACTTGGCAAAAATCTTTTTTTAGTCTCATTTGTATGTTGCGAGAAGAGCAAATATCAAGTAGATAATTTTTTTTTTTGTTCAGAGAAAAACAAATCAGGTCTGAAAAGGTTAAATAAAGTCAATAAAACTTAAACTGAAATAAAAATAAATTTCTAAACAGAGGTAAATTTTAGTTTCTTGAATTTATTGGCTTAATTAAAACTTTTAAAACTACATTTTTAAAAAAACTAAAATAAAAATGGGGAAATAAACTCTTTTAAAATAGTAATACATTCTAATACTGAAATAGGCCTAATGATTAGAGGCCTATTAGACTTAAGCTAACTGAAGTTCCACACCATATAAATTCCACAGTATATAAAAATTCCTGACAGAACTGGAGCCTGCTTCAGATTTTCAAAGCATTTTCTGATTTAAAGCAACTCTATCCACACTCCTCCCAAACGTCTGATCTGGGAGTGCGTACGTTTGGTGGGTCCGAAATTTCTTTACGGCAGCTACAAATTGCAAACACACACACAATACAGTTGCTTTTGAAGTTATAGCTCACACAAAAACAAAAATTCTGTCATGTCATGTCGTTCTAAACCTGTAAGACCTTCATCTTCAGAACACTAATTAAGATATATCTTTTCCTGCACAGACAACAATGCAACCGACACACTCAAGGCCCAGAAAGGTAGACACGGAAAATAAGAACTGCTGAATAAAGTTATTAGTTGTGTTTTCTTTGTGCACAAAAGTATTCTTGTAGCTTCATAACATTACATAGTTGTATTGCCGTCTATGCAGAATGCTCAGATTTCATTCAAAATATTAATTTGTGTTACGAAGATGAATGTCTTACAGGTTTGGAACAACATGAGGCTGAGTAATTAATGACAGTATTTTCGTTTTCGGGTTTGGAACAACATGGAATACATTTTTGGCTGAACTATCCTTTTAAAAGACTGTCCAATTTCAGTTCAACTTTTCTATTTTACTTACTTGCCTTTCACTTTATCATATTCTCACTTTATGCACATAATGTCAATTTATTAATTGATCACATACTGTACAAGAAGACCACAACAACACCTGACATCAACGGCAGCCTTTGCAGTAATGGAGAAACATTTAAAAGAGATAAGACTGAACATCATAAGAAGAGCTGGAAAGTATATGAGAATGAGTGTGAAACTCTCTGGCACACACAGACATTTATGGAAGCTTGGACTCTTCCCCACAGGAACGAAAAAGTCTTTGAAGGCCTGATACCACCTCATTAATGTAAGCATTATCAAAGCATACTGGGAAAAAAGGCTATGCATTTATTTTTTATGGCCAGGTCATCTGACTGACTGTGTTGTCTCTGACAAGACAAGAAGAATTTTATCAAATACAATTCATGAAATGTGAACATTTCACTTAGTCCTTGAGAGCACATTTGTACAATAATGATTAAGTATTTGAAGCACCTCTTTAATTTAGATTCTGCTGTCGCGGAAGGTTCCGGGTATCTATACTGTATATCTACAGCTCTAAAAGGTACAGATTGGATACATTAATGACATTAACAGAACTGAATCAATCTTAGTCGTGTAGCAGAACTGCGAATCAACATAATCTTACCTATAATGCAACCTAATACACTGAACTCATTGACTGATGATGGCATTGAGCTCTCAGTAGTTCATATCACTGAAATACGGCTAAATGGCTTTGACTCTTCAGTGTATTCATTCAGTGCATTGACACAGACTCTAAGTAAAAACTTATTGCATTCTACTAAAGGGATAGTATGTATTGATCCTGATTTGAAATATGTTATTTTCCCTGGATTCTCATATTCACTTTCTTATGATTCATAGCTATTTATCAGAAGCCTTTCAGTTTTTCTCTGTCTTTTATTCTCTTCCTCCAGCATCTTTTATAACAGCATTTGTCTTTATGGACTCCCTGTTTTATTATAAATAACCTGTTAGGTTACTATGAATATGTACCAACGTGCACCAAACATCTAATTTCAGACAAACACAACACCCTAAAACAACAAATCACATTAAAATATTATAATAATTCTAGTCTGCCAGTTGGAGATGGGTATTGCAATTACACTTTTATTGTTATGATCATTTTGAAATTAGTATAAATTAGTATTAAAAAAACAGAAAGTATTCCCAATTGCTTTTAGGGTGCTTGACAGAATGATATTAGCAATGAACATTTCATTGCCTTTTACATACTTCCAAGTCATACTATTATCCAAATAAAAACAATAAATCAAAGAGAAGCATGAGATATTTGGAGAAATACATAATAGCAGATCACTGAACCCATCACTAGCACAAAAGGTAATGATTTTTGGTATTCGATAACTTATGGATCATATTTTCACCACATAGACAATGATCCCTCTGACAGTGATTATGAAAAAGAGGGAAGGGCAAGAAATGCATTGTGGCATGCAAGTTCAAGATGTAAACTATCCAATCTTTTGGTGCTGGATGAATAGATGCTAATTGTAAATTAAGAGAGGCTCTTATATGACTTCCTGTAGATCTTGACATGCTATAAATAGTAGAACTGTGGTCATTGGTGATGTTTTTATAGCTTAATCTTAAGGGGTCAACTGATTATCAGTGCTGATATAAAGCATTTTTATGGTTATCAGTATCGTTGGGCAGCCGTGGCCTAATGGTTAGGGAGTCGGGCTTATAATCAAAAGGTTGCTGGTTCAAGCCGCAGCGATAGCAATATGGCTGCCCACTGCTCCGGGTGTGTGTGTGTGTTTGTTCACTACTACTCACTACTGTGTGTGTGTGTACACCTGGATGGGTTAAATGCAGAGCACAAATTCTGAGTACGGGTCACCATACTTGGCCTCACGTCACATCCTTTCCTTTCCTTCATTTTCAAAACCGAATTGCCAATTAAATAACTTAAAGCATTTACAGAAAGTTTTTTGTCAAAGCCCTTGTTGCTCTTAATTTTGCCTTTAATTTAAATTTTTACACCAGACATACATCATTTCAAAATATTGGTTATTGGTCTATTTGATCTGTAATAATCAGTATCGGCACTAGGGGTGTAACGATACGTATTCATACCGAACCGTCACGGTACAGGCATCTCGGCTCGGTGCATGAGGCCTTACAATGAATACATGCAATTCACGCTCAATCCAGAGTAATGCAACTCTGTTTGATAACCGCCGGCAGAAGAACAGTGAATGCCAAGAGTTGCTTACTTGAAAACAAAGCCTACTAGACAGTGACCATGTGCTGATTCTGAACACGTCTCTCACTGAAAAAGGAGTGCAACATTATTTTAAAGGCTTGCGCACTCAACTGCCTGCGAAATGGAGCCCTCTCATTCGGTACAAATCCAAATATTCCGTGATATTTCCATATTTGTGATGTATCCAGATGTTAAACTATTATTTATTGTGTCAGTTATAGACTTTGTACTTCAGTTGCGGAGGCGGGCGTGCTGATGTTTGGTTCACTGTTTTTTATTTTGATAAAGTACCAACTGCGCTGTCAAGTTAGCAATACTAGAAGCCTGGAACTGATATGTTTTGTGTTTGTGTGCATCAGCGTGATTACTTCAACTCTCTCAATCAGTTTCTCAACATTTTCATGGTTTAACTCATAATTTTTATTATTTCTTATTTTTCTTTTAATAGACAGTAATTACATGCAAGGGAACATGTTGTACTGAACGCCCACCTGATTGGCTGACCATTAAGAAGTGGCCACTGCGTCCTGCTCTGCCTTTTTCCTCTCTAACTTGGTGTCAAGCCCACGCCGCTCTGTAATACATCAAAAGAGGCACATGGCGCCTGCCCTCCTCCCCTCCGTAAGATCAGTGTTAATTAAAGTCTATGTGGAGCAACAAGCTGAGATACGCGGGTTTCAATTAAGAACTCAGGGGCAGCACTTATTCCTGCACCGATTCTGATATACTGACTTCTAAAAAGCTCTCAGTATGTCTGAACCACACTAGCCAATGCTCTACAAACTCAGTCAAGACAGAAACGAGAAACCATACCTAAGGAGAAAGCTCTTCGTTGGCATTCTCATTTATCTCAATCCTGGCACAGTTCTCCAGCTAGGCATAAATGTGATAAATTACTCTAAAGCTGAAGAAAATTATGACAATGCTAATTGGCTGATGAAATGGCAAAAAAAGCACAGTCTGGCAGGAGACAGGGAAAATATCCAAAAAGTCAATTTTACACTTTTAAGAGTCCTCTAAAAACAAGTTGGATACTTAAAAAAATAATTTAAAGGGGTCCTATTATGCTCTTTTACAAAGTCTTGATTTTGTTTTGGGGGTGTACTAGAACATGCTTCATGCTGCTTCGAAAAACACATTATTTTTAACATCATTTACATTATTACAATACATTTCTTCCAGCCTGGCACATAAGGCTCAATTAGTTCCGGGTTTAATGAAGGCCCGCCTTCCAAAAAACTAAATGTGTCGTAATTGGTTAGCTGTCCCACTGCGATGCGATTGGCGAACAGCTTAGAAGGTATTTCAGTACTGCCACGCCCCTTGTCAAAGAAGCAAGTTCTGTGTACAACTGTTAGCGCAAGCTAGATTAAAGCGATTCTTACATTTTAAATATGGATATTTTTCTTACAAAAACGCATTGATTCGCTACAGGAGGCCTTATTAATCCACCGGAGCCGTGTGAGGCACTTTTTATTTTGGATGGATGCACATTATTGGACTTGTTTTGGACTGCTGAGGAGAAACACTGTCTATGCCATTCTAAAGCTTGGGAGTGGTAAGACAAATTTTAATATAACTCCGACTGCATTCGTCTGAAAGAAGGAAGTCATATACACCTAGGATGTATGTAGGGTGAGTAAATAACACGCTACAGTAGTGTTGGGTCCTATTGTCAGCCTGCGAGATCGCCAATACATGATATTATCATGCTAACATATTTAATTAATTAAATACTTAGTTTCATTACCCAAAACCAGCTCCAACATAAGGCTAAAAGCAGCCTAACATTATTAAAGAACATCATCACTGATCAGCCTAGTCTATTCTAGTGCAAGTTTATGCATTTTAAAAACCACTCACGTTATAAGTGAAGCTATCTACACTGTATGATGAATAAATCTCTTACCACACACTGCACACGTCTGCAGCGCGTTACAGCTCTGAAGCAGCCACTCTAGTCAATGCTTGTGTTTATACCCGCCGCTTGTGTATATACCTGCATCGCTAAAGTTTGGCTAATCCCCCACCTCGTCACTACCCTCCCTCCAACAATTCGAATTTCCGTGGGCGGTATTTCATTAATGATATTCTAATGGACCCGCGTTCGTTGTAGTTCTTTAAATTTAAAGTTTTTAAAAACAAAATATCTCCTTTTGGAGTGGACTCCATTTGTAACTTTGTAGATCGTTTTTATGCCCAAAGATACACACCACACACTGACTAAAGTTCAAAAAGTGAAAAAGCATAATAGCACCCCTTTAAATAATTAAATCATTTACTTAATTGGAATATACTGATATGATGACTGGCCATCAATGAAAAATACATTTTAGAGAAATTAATATATAAACAAAAACAACGTTTTTGTATAGGTTGCAATAAAATGCTGGAAATACAATAAAAGCAGTAGTATTGAGAAAAAAGTTTTTTTAATTTAAATATACTCTAAAATGTAAATTTTTCCTGTGATGGCAAAGCCATTACTCTAGTCTTCAGTTTTACATAATCTTTCAGAAATCATTCTAATATGCTGATTTGGTGCTATTATCAGTTATCAATTATTATAAGGGGTGTAAATAGCAACCTTGTGTCATTTCATTTACTTCAAACTTACTTCAGCTTATTGACTGTCTATTATTTTAAGAAACTTGCTTCTACATTTTTAAATGACGTTTGCTCCACTAACTTAAATTAAGAAATCAAATTGTCTCATCAACATTCGTCATGCCCACAGAGGCTGCTGTCTTATTTGTACACTTTTATTTGCTGGTATGAGGCAGCGCTTGAGTCACCTCTTACTCTGCCAAATAAAGTCTCTTGAGAAACTGGAATATACGCAGTTGAGATTTTTGAAATATCAGTTTTGCTGCATTACAAAGACAGATCCTCTTTATGGACAGTTTGTGGTTCTGAAAATTATCGGAAAGACATTCCCTATGTAGGAGCATCAATTTTCAGTGTAATTCATAATCCTTGTATGAGTTTAAACTCTGCTAAATATAGTTTAAATGCCAACAGTGACTAATGATAATGAAATTTTGCTCGAAGTCTACACAATTACACAAAGCATACACATACAACATGCAACTAATATGAGGAGTAACAGTATTTATTCCACTAAGCTACTGTCATTTTCAAATCCTTCGAGAGTTTAAAGGCAGCTAATTTAAAAAGATTTGCATTTACATACAAAAGAAGGCGCTGTCCCATCTGTTTATAGTGTGTATATTCAATAAACAAATCTGAATATTAAACAGCAATGAATATTCATGTGCTTCAGCTTTGCTACTGCTATGATGTGTGTTTAAGTGTTGAGAGCATTTGGGTGTTCAAACCCGTCTATAGAAATAATTGCATTAGCTTACTAAGGGTGGTACAGGGGTCACAATTGACTTTATGGAAATCAATATACTACTCTGGGGAAGTCTTCTAGAAAGTCATTATGAAACAACTCATATGTAAACAAAGTGGTGAAAAGGCCTCAGATCAGAAATGGAATACAATGGAATCAGTTTTGCTCAACAATGGGAAGTACAATGAATCGAGAGGTAAATTTAATATAGGGTTTTAGATGGTTATTTTTTTATACAAAGATCCTGCCTTTCAAGGTCCTTCAATAAGAAAACAATTATTTCTCCTATGTAAATTATAGGGAAAAATTAGAAAGTGTTATCAAATGTAAATTGAAAATCCAAACATTTGGAGAACTCTGTTGAGAATATTACTTTAAAAATTGTATTGTGTTTTATTTCTGTCTTTCTGCCTACCTTTTCTACCTACCTACCTTCCTACTATCTTTCTACCTACCTTTTCTACCTACCTACTTACCTATTTGTGTATACTGTTGTTTATCTAACATTTTTTATTTTATTGCTTTTTATATGTCTAACATTACATTTTATTTCTGTTTTATGACAAAGACCATTAAACTAAAGTTTAGTGTAGCAAAACCATGGTTAATTTGTGGTTTTAATATAGTAACCGTGGTTTATTGGTTTTATTTGTAGTAAAACCATGATTAATTTGCGTAATTTGCATAAAAGTTTACATAAATCAGAAATAATGATAAAAATATAATCACGGCTGCATTTACTTGATCAAAAATACAGTAAAAACGGTTACATTTTAAAAATTATTAGTTTAAAATAATGGTTCTTTTTTCAGGAATCTTTGATGAATAAAATGTAAAAAAAAAACAAAAAAAAAAACAGCATTTATTCAAAACAGAAATCTTTTCTAACAATATAAGTTTTTGCCATCACTTTTGATCAATTTTACACGTCCTTGACGAATAAAAGCATTAATTTTTTTCAAAAAAAAAAAGAAAGAATACTGACCACAAACTTTTCAACTGAAGTTTATATTGTTACAAAAGATTTTTTTATTTTAATTAAAGGCTTTTTTTATTTTAAATAAAGATTTTTTTATAATAAACAAATCTTTTTATTTATTAAAGAATCCTGAAAAAAAAATTATCACAACAAAATAATCCAACAAAACATTAAGCATCACAACTGTTTTCAACACTGATAATAAATCAGCATATCAAAATGAGTTCTGAAGCATCATGCTACACTGCAGACTGGAGTAATGCTACTTAAAATTCAGCTTTGCATTACAGAAATAAATTACATTTTAAAATATATTTGCATAGAAAACAGCCGTTTTACATTTAAATAATATTGCACAAAATTAGTTTTTTTCTGGATGTTTAATCAAATAATTCCAGCCTTGATGAGCCTAAGTTAGTTTAAAAAAAAACAACAACAACAACAACATAAATGTATATGTTCTCCATAAAGTGCTTTACAATTAATTTACGAAGTTGACTAGGCTGTTGTGAAAAGACAAAAAATAAATAAATAAATATCCCTGAAAAACAGTTAACCTCTGTCGACAAATATTACATTTAATGCATCTTAAAACCTTAGTGCACAGAATGATGTCTGAAATATGGTTTATTATCCTTTGATCGCTGACAATGAAAGCACAATGCAAGGAGTTGTATTGATCCTTTCTACTGATCCTCACCCTTCATCAGCAGCCAGATTTGAACAGCTTCTGTTTGAATAACTGCCTTTAATCTCTTAAATCTCTACACATGATTGCATCCTTTAATTACCTAGCCCGACCCAGCCTATATAGGAAAGTGTAATGCTGAAAACCTGCAAGCCTAGTTTTCAGCTCACCAGTCAATCAGAAACACTCTCAGTCTAAGAAGAGTATCTTGAAAAATCATATTCATCTTGAAAAATGTCCTATTACCAATCAGCAAATGAGTAGACATTAAAGACATAAAGAGATGTAAAGTAGCAAGGATTATAATAGTTCAGATGAGCTCACCAGTGATATTGTTGCTGTTGCTGGCCTCTTGTCTTTGAGTGTGAATGCATTGCTCTTGAGCCTTCATATGCGCAGCCACCACAGCACATGCTGGATGAATTGTTTCCACCTGATGATGATTAAAAAAAACAGTGTGAGGCAAATGAAAGTACAAAATGCAGCACGTCGTAAGAATCTGCATAAACATGCTGAGTCCATTAGAAAAAGCTGGTTAGAAAGCAGTTTCACAATTTCAGTCACTTGCCATTAAGTCAAATTGAAAAATGAAGAAAAAAAAAAAATCAAGAAAAATGTTAACATTTCAAATATTACTTGCTAACAGCTTGAACATTCATTTAACTCCACCTGTGTTCCACAGAAGAAAGATCACATGGTTTTTAAAAAGACAAAAAGGTGTAGAATAGTTATCTTGGGGTTTAACAGATTCAAAATGCCCTGTATATCTGCATAAAGGATCTAAATATTTATCCGACTGAAACTTCTCGTCAATAAACCCCAGCCTCACAACAAAATTAGTCTGTACAATCTCATTATCTGCGAATCAGCCATTGAACCAATTAAAGCCTCTCTTGCCATCATTTACTATAATTAAATGTATTAGAGAATTAAAGAGAGAATGAACGTATAACAAAATGTGTGGCATGCTGTCTCATCGACAACATAAAAAGGAAAAGTTGCTTCTGTTTCACCTCTTAGCTGCATAAAAAGACCTGTAATGGCCGCCCACTTATTCCTGAGAGGAATGAGAGAGTCAGAGGTGGGTGAATGCTAATGATCCGATTAAGCCTGAGGTTATGGTGGAACGAGCAGTAGAAACAGATTCAGAAGTTCCTGAAACAGACCTACGTGTCTCCAAAGGAAAACAAAGATGGTGAATCATAACAATACTCGAAAAAAAAAAGTGAATTGTTGTATTTATTCTAGAGGGACACCTCGGGGGTCCGTGTGTCATATTAATCATCCTCTACGCGTAAATCAAATCAATAGTATGACGTCAGCATGGAAGTCAAGCATAAACGTTCCAGCTATGTTGACTATTATTCATTCATTGTTGAAGGTCATGTTTATGTCCTCTTCACTGAGCTAATAGTCAGAAACGAATGTTATCGGAACACACGCTGATGCAATGAACGCTAGTGTGAATGTGTTTATGGCTGTTTGTGTTTAGAAAAGTCTGCGTGTTTGCTTGTCTGTTTGCCTGCGAGTGCTTGTTAGTGCTTGTGTTCTCTCCAAATTCAAAACAAGAACAGATGGTTCCACTGTTGGTTTCTGTGACCTCTGTCGACTGCTGGCAGGTGAGATAAGAGAGGACGGGATGCGGATGAGTTATGGATGTTTTCTCAGGGTTAGATGCAGTGCACTTGCAGCGCAACACAACTCGGAAAATAAAATACTGGTAAGGTGACGTTCGCATCATACTGACAAGTTAATTCGCTAAGCACCACAATTCCACTCCAAAACTTAGAGAAATAACTGAACGAAAGAAAACAAAACAAAACAAAAAACTGAATATTTAGACATGAGTGAGTAATGAGTGCAATGTGTATAGATGTGACGGTGGGTAAAGCGAACACTGACCAAGCGGGTGGCTCGGAGTAAGTGACTCAGGAACATCGGCGGCGTCGGCCTATCTATTCTTTTTCCAGGCTCCAAAACGCCGATTTTCGGAGTACGTTGAGAAACTCCAAACTCCAGTGAAATCCTCAGTCAGCGAGACATTAACCAGCCAAGCAAAATGTCTTCTAAACATGTAACACAACTCCCACTCCACCATCCCCGGAAATGCGCACACCGACAGATTCACCCGCAAGGGCTGCCCCCCGAGGGAGCGTGACCCACAAGTTCCGGTAAGACGGCCTTCCAGTCTCTAAACCTTGTACTAAAGGTGCTGGTCATATAATTAGAATATCTTCAAAAAGTTGATTTATTTCACTAATTCCATTCAAGAAGTGAAACTTGTATAATGTATACATTCATTCTACACAGACTGATATATTTCAAGTGTTTATTTCTTTTAATTTTGATGATTATAACTGACAACTAATGAAAACCCCAAATTCAGTAT
>JAHKKF010375052.1:0-20899 GCA_019740295.1 Labeo calbasu | reverse complement strand
TTACCTTTTTTGTGATTTGGTAGGCACATGTGCATATAGCCAAATGCCAAACTTTTTAGATATCTCCAATTACTGCTACAAAAGATAACAATACATCATATCCACAGGTTATTTCCAAAAAAGATTTTTATCTGCAAAATTATGAGTTTTACCCACAAAATTATTTAATTGCTATTCAGGAATGTCATTGCACACAGCAAAAAATTATAGGTATAAGAATCTCTCCTCCATAATTAACTGTGGCTTTTTCATTTACTAATCTCATTACAGTTTGTGGCAAGACAGCAATTCAGTAAGAGCACATAAATTAGCTCTAGACAGAGGCGAATCATCCAGCATATCAGCTGCCTGCTGCTGCGTTCTTTCATTCCCTCATGAGTGGGGCTACGCTACAGTTGTTGGTTCTGGCATATACGTTTGCTATTTATTGTGTAATTTCTTTAATATCCTTTTCTTTTTACTATTTATCATTTACTGCTGATGACTTTTAAAACATTACTCTTCGTTAAATCTGGTGTAGTGTACTGAAGCATTCACCAACATTTTTTTAATGTTCCAGTTCTCAAGGATGAAAGACCTATCTTCCTAACTTTTTGCTAGCAGCAATTACAGATGTTCCTGAGTGCATATTTTGGAGCTTTGAACACTTACAAATTAGAGGAAAAACATTTTTTCAATCAGATTAAAGTCTGGTCCCTGACACGAACATTTTAGAATATAAACTTTCAAACAAACTATGCTTGACAATGGACCTTTCTCACATTTCCGTGTTTCTCATAGCGGAAGTCGTCATAGTTGGGTAAAATCCGAGAGCAGTGAATGGGAGAGTACCACAAATATATTTTTTTGCATTCCCATTTGCTCAAATAGCGAAAGAAAAACTACACGATAGTGTTTTCACGACTTTCAATCAAAGGAAAACAACTGAGCTAGACTGATATCGGCAGTCAGAAGAGAGAACAATGTCAAACTTACCGTCCCTCCCATAGAAGCGGCATTAGAAACACCCTCGCATAGCGTTAACTAGTTTTTTTGTAACTTGATGAAAAAGTGATATAATACAAAGTATAGTGTTATAAATGTACATACATATTTTTAAAAATCAAAATATAGAAAACATGGATTTATGATGATGATAACCGTTAAAACGCGTCATCACAGGCTTGTGAAAAGGGTCCATACCAAAAGGTATTTTCTGGGTGTTGCTGCATATGGTTTGCACCAAAAACAGTGCTTTAGTCTGTTTTCCAAATTGAATCAAATTCATCTTAAAGTTCCTTAGGCATCTCATTGATCTTCTTGACAGAAAACTAATCTGAATTGCTATTTTAATTCTAAACATTCATGGTGGATTCAAACTTATGTGCATTCAAAAACAACACAAAGGTGTAACATTAACATTATTGCTTAAGGTAATTAAATACCTCTACCAATTTAGGTTGTTAAAATGTGTTTTTCAGCATGTATTTTCAAATATTTACTAGATTCAGAAAAATCTATGCATTAACTAATGAAAAAATACAAGACAGGCGAAAGAGTTTACATTCAGTTTTTATTTGGCTTGCTTCTGAGGACTGGCTTCTTCCACAATAAGAATCCAGCATACACTGAAACCACTTTTACGGTACGTAACAAAGTAGCTCATACTGCACAAACATTGAAAAGCTTATCCAGCACTCTTTCACAAAGTTTATTTATCGGATTAAACCCATACAGAAAAGTACATAAGACCAGGCACAGAATTAGAAATGCAAACGTTCACTTATATAGAAATGGATAAAAAACACAGAAGTATTTACAGTTTGGAATTGTGCACTTCATATTACATATGCCTCATCAACTAAATAAATCTTTATGGCCGTATACACATAAACCAGACGAATTAAACAAACTGATCGACATCTTTGATAGATTTTCTTTCCAAAATATAAACATCAATATTTGTTGAACAGTTTTCCAAAATCATTAGCATCAGTAGGTGTACAGTAAATGTTATTTGGCAGTGAATAAAATCATTGTTCCTTTAGAAGCTGTCAGCCTGCACCATGTTTGGCCAAGTTTCTGTCCAAACATAGTAAATTTACAGAAGCGGTCCTCGGTTTCAATGTGTAGTGCTGTTCCAAAACGAGGCTTGATTATTGACTGACTACATGAATTTGGACTACATGAAGGCAAACGTTGTCATTACTGTTTTTTATGCCTTAAACACTGATTTTACACTGAAACAAAATAAATGAAAAAAGCAGAAGACGGTGCTCTCGTGCAAATCTTTCGTGCAAAAGCTTCAAAGACAACAATTTTTTTTATTTGAAATGTGCATGCATTTAATAATAGTACTGAAACACAGTTTTGAGTTGGAGCTCTCTGATGAACGGGCTCTGCAGAGATAGGTGCTTTAGTGCTAAGAATGTCAGATCAAGCTGTGCATTTTATGTTTTATATTGATTTTTATTAACTTTTTTTAAATTATGTATTTATTTTTTCATTTTACCAATTATTTATATTTAAAAGTGACCTGTTTGTATTTTTCTCATTACATTAGCATTTAGGGCCTTAAAGGGATAGTTCACCCCAAAAGTAAAATTCTGTCATTAATTACTCACCCTCATGTTGTTCCAAACTCGTTCATCTTCGGAACACAAATGAAGTTATTTTAGATTAAATCTGAGAACTTTCTGACCCTGCATAGACAGCAACGCAACTACCACGTTCAAGGCACAGAAAGGTAGTAAGGACATTGCTAAAATAGTCCATGTGACATCAGTGGTACAACTTGAATTTTATGAAGCTACAAAAATACGGCATTCTGACAAAGAACCCGGATGCGCCTTATTTATAAGCAGAGGAAGATGCACGCTGTGCATAAAACAGTCTTTGTAAACATGTCTGAAGATTTTCCACACGCAATTTTTTGCCCGGCCTTCCTTATTTGAACCAGAATATACAGACGATGAACTAAGACAGATTGACATTCTACATCAGAACGCCGGCTCCTGCGTCAGCAGCACCACAAGCATGTGTTGTGGTACTCTTATGAAAGTGTGTCAGAGACTGACATGGAAGAGAAAAAAATGAATAAAGTTGTTATTTTTCGTTTTCTTTGTGCACAAAAAGTATTCTCTTAGCTTCATAAAACTACGGTTGAACCACTAATGTCACAGTGACACTATTTTATCAATGTCCTTACTACCTTTCTGGGCCTTGAACAGAGTCAGTTGTGTTGCTGTCTATTCAGGGTCAGAAAGCTCTCAGATTTCATCAGAAATATCTTAATTTGTGTTCTGAATATAAACGAAGGTCTTACAGGTTTGGAATGACATGAGGGTGAGTAATTAATGACAGAATTCATATTGTTTGGGTGAACTATCACTTTAAAGTCACCATGAAATCAAAATGGACAATTTTAATATTTTTTGGAATGTTTCCATATTTATGATAAATTAATTATCCATGCACATCATTTTTTTAAAAATGCTATGTGCCTTCGTAAACATCTTAATCAAAAACATTAATGTCCCCTCTCAATAGCAACCCTCCCTAAGTGCCGTCTGGGCAATAATCCAGCAACCTGTCAATCAAACGAGATCGCTCAATTAGCTAACAACAACGATCCTATCATTTCCTGATTGACAAAATCAAGTGCTGCCCTACATTTTTTTCCCTCATTTGAAAACCTGTCACGATAGGCAAGAAAAGATGATCGCAATTTCTGTTTCACGGCGACTTTAGGGATGCTGAGCAAAGGCCTTGTTTAACCGAATTGCTACAGGTACTGCTTGCTCGACTTAGTCGTTTCTTCCTGAAAGTAGATAATCAGGGTAAAAACAAAAGCTGGAGAGATTTTGTAATATGGAATCTGAAGAAGCAAACCTTGGGAGTGATGAGTGACACACAGCCTCTAGAGTATAGAAGACTGTGTGTAGGGAACTCACATTTCCAAACTCATACCTTCCTAAAGACCCAGACTGACTGGCTCCTTGGCTGGCCTACAGTGTCTTATCTGGTTTCTGCTGCTGAGGAAGGCTTCGGTGGAGCTCGGGATACACCAGGAAGCCAGTGAAAGTGATATACTTGGCGTGATTACTGTAAGCACCAAATCCATCCCTCTGGTGGCTGTAGAGCCAGACAGTATCTCCAGCCTGCAGTGACAACATTAGACTCTGGCTCTGCAGGGCCTTCTCAGTGTCGCTGTCGTCGTAGATCATGGTCTGTACCTCCAAATGATTCTTCATCAACTTCACTGACAGGGTCTTATGGGGCAGCTTGCCAGCATTGAAGGAGAAGTAATAGGCTCCGGCTACTCTGCATTTGAATACACCAGAGCTCAAGTTGAAGTCACTGCCGATGTTGACAAACTCTGTGTCAAAGATAATAGGCTGGTGCTCAGGATATCCTTGATCCACTCCCACAATACTCTCAGTGCGGCCGACTGAGAATGCCGACCTCTGGTCGTCGTCTTCCTCCTCTCCATCTCTCCCATCCTCCTCTTTTATCTCTTCATCCCGTTTGTCTTCTTTCATACTCACAGCAGTGTCTTTGGTGATTGTATTTTCGTGCTCAGACAGTGAGTGATCGCTGGTTTTCGGTGGTTCATGCTCACTGTCATGACTTTTGTGTGTGGGTTCTTGGTAGCCGAACACATCGGGGTAGATCAGGTAACCGTTAAAGGTGGTGTAATGACCCGTATTGCTGTAGATAGCATAGCGAGGGTCTCCGTGAAGACGAAGCCAGACGGTGTCTCCGAAATCAAGCTGCAGCATGGCGCTCTGGCTCTGCACTTTTCGCTCTTCTCCAGCGTTCTCGTCGTAGACGATCGCCTGAACCTCATTGCGGTTCTTCATCAGCATGACCGAAAGGTCTCGACGCGGAAACTTCCCCACCGTGAAAGAAAAATAGTACGCGCCCGGAATCCTGCAGCGGAAAAGGCCAGACTTCGGATCGAAATCGTCACCGATGTTGACATACACCTTGTCAAATGTGACGACCATCTTCGGGCCTCCCTCCATGCTGCTGGTACGTGCCACCGAGAAGGCGGACCGCAGCTCCACGGCGTCAGACATGCGGGCGAATGCCCATGCGGTGGTCACATGACACAGCACACACAGCAGCAGGGGCCTGGTACCAGGCAGCATTTTAACTGCAAAGGGAATAAAGAATAATAAAACAGCTCTGTTAATTATCACCAACGAAGCCGTTAACATAAACAAGAACTGTTTAACACTCTCATTTAAATCAGTTAAGCTTGTAAATGATACGTTAGTAAAACATCAGCTCCGAAAAAAGAGCAATCATTATGCATACAAGTGCCAGCGGGAGGTTGGATCAAAACAGAACAGATCAGTGCCTTTAGTAGATACAGCAGGATGAGAGCTGTATTATCAGACCCTCTCTCTTTTCCCTTGAGATAAGCGGTAATAGGACACACATTGGATCAGCACATCACAGCAGAACACTGGAGGTGACAGAACACTGTGAGGGAAATTTCAGAGCAGTCCTACACAGGTTTCAGGGGTCCCATCCCAAAATCCCAGTGCAAATTTTCACCCCATTTTGTTGTGTATCTAATATTATGGTAATAATACAAAAAGATTACAAAAACATGTGGGTATTAAAATGCATTTCTGATGCATTTTTATTTAAATCGAGACAGCTGCTGTGGAGTGACCCCATTTGTTGATTCATCAAATGATTCATATTAAAAGGGTCGGATAGTGATTGTTATAGATTTGCACGTAGACTGCAAATGAGCTTGGCTGCATTCAGTTCCCCTTATTGTGACGCAGATATCGCCAGCCCTCCATCCGCTGATCTACGCCCCATAGGACAGTGTGTCTGTGTGGAGAGCAGTGTATATTACAGGACACCTGGTAACTATTGTGCCTATACAATGCTGCTAAATATCCCTCTTAATGTTTCTCTGAAACACCAGATCAAATTCAGAGATCCATAAAAGAGCAACGCAGCCTCTTTTTCCTGTTTTACTAGACCGTCGCCCACACTACTGGAACATCCATCCCACACAATCTGCAATGTTACTGTATGTTTCCACATGTCTTTTTTCCTAATAGACTTTAGCATCCACAATATACAGATTATATTGTTGACGGTGCCTCCTGCATGAGTTAAGACATTAAACCTTAAATCAGCAGCTCCCGTTTGATTTAATGATGGATGGAGCTCATCATCCCTGTGCCACACTGAAATATGAATAAAAATGAAAAGAGAATAAAAATGCAAAGAGGTTTTTGCTCTTAATGAGATCTCTTGAGATGCCAGAGAAGTTGGACTTCTGTTTCATGGATGAAACACTGAGCTAAGCCACGCTAAAAATAGAGCGCCCGCTTTCTGTTTGGTATTTGAACAGTTTAAGAATATTCATGTGAAACGCCTGAGTAAATCAGCATGTGTAGGTGGTTACGTTCAGATTTTCCAAAAATATTATTATCTCAGCTGACCTAAAAACAATTTTCTAGTGTTTTCTTTAAGAAATGTTTGATTGTATTGGATCATGATCTACGTCTTTCATCTGTTTCAAACTAAATGGCTTAGTATCATGTAAATCATTCATGAAACATCCTGGGAGCATTTGCTACTGTTTGCATACTTGTTTAACATTTAATGTTTGACTGAATGTTTACAGGATATTAAAATGTGCTGGTGGGTTAAATAACAACAGCAAAATAACGTTTTCCTCCTGTTGTTTGATCTCTATTTTTAGCTGAGCAATGCTTTCATGCCCAATCTGAACACTGGGGAAGGAGACATCAATATTTGTCAATGCCTTTCTTGTGTTTTCAGCTACACCTTTTTCCTAACCGAATGCTGAACTGCAACGTCCTCTGAGAACACACATAGTAGACCCTTCAGCTCAGTGAAGCGTAAACACAAAATGTCTATATGCAACCGCTGAGATCAAAAGTGCCTAACAACGCATTTTAATGCATTTATAGATTCCCCATGTTTGCTCGTATACATTACTGTTTGTATGATTTTTTATTTGGCTTTGCCTTTGAAACATGGTCACTTCCAGTTGCAAAATCATTTTTTTTAGCTGGCTATAGGCTGGCTATGATTTCTTTCAGACCAAAAATGTGTGTTGGTGTAAAGAGGCCTGACATCAAACATTTGTGAGGAGTGAACTTTACATACGTGGAACGAACAGCAAGATTCACAGTTGGCTGAATTGCATTTTGTATGCATCTCAATGCTTGGTCTTTTCATGATCAGACAGCTATTTTTATTTGTTTTAAAGTGACCAGGTTTATCATAAACAATTTAGCTGTGCACATCATCATTATTATTTTTTTCACATGGCCTTGTTATCTAAACAAATATACTAATTTTCCTTTACTCTCACTAAGACATCTTTTCTCTTCTCTGATGACGTGTGGAAAACTGGATAATGATCCCTCCCCTCCAGCAACCTGTCACTCACATGAAATTGCAGCAATTAGCAAATGACAATAATCCATTGATCCAATCAATTCCAACAATCCAACCAATCAAACAAAATCATGTCCCACCTTACTATCTCATTCAGGAAGGTGTTTCATTTAGATATACATCACAATAGAGAAGATTTTTTCTTTATGTAAACTTTGATCTACGTAAAATACATTAAAGGGATAGTTCACTTAAAAATCTGTCATTAATTACTCCTTTGAACCTTTGTTCATCTTCGGAACACAAATTAAGATATTTCTGAAATCCAAAAATAAATGAAATCCAACAGCTTTCAAAACCTTCATAAGCCCTATTTGGACAGTAATTGTTTCACATGTGGACATCTGTAAAAATAAATTTACCTCAGTGATAAAACTCATGGATTCAGATGGGAGATTTATTCACAGTGAAGAGCGAGTTCTGTGAAAGCACTGCTCAGGTGGACAGTCACATAATTGTCTGCTGTAAATAAAATACATTTTATTTACCAATTTTTTCTTATTATTGTGCAAAATGTATTTAAAAAAAAAACTTATAATTATGTAAAATGTATTCCTATTATGCCAAGCATATTTTATAATATATAATCCTATTTATTATTTGATTATTTAAATTTCCTGTTTAAGATACATAAAATAGATGCACAATAGTTGTATATAATTATACGCAATATAGTTAGGTATATAACTGTATATAATACATATTTTAAAACTGTTGCCTACCTGCTGCTGCCATAATAAAGACCCATTTTAAATGTTTATGTGTTTTTATTCTCTTTCTGCTGTGGTGGAGCAGTGAAATATTGTTCTTGTAAATACTTTCCAGGATTTCAGAAAGGAATATGAATGCAAATTACAGCAAAGTACAACAGTATCCGTACGGTGTTCGGCAGTGGTCAAAAAGGATTTAAACACTGAATTTTGAATCAATTTGTTCTTGTAAACTCAGAAATGTGGATTCAGACAACAATTAAATTACAAAAAATTTAATTTGGCCAGGGATTTTTATACACGGGAGGAGAGAGAAAAACACAGACACTCCGAATTTGGAGTGCAATAAAATCACAGACTAACCCCTGTATGTAGTGGAAATAACTTGCGTCCTCATGAGAAACAGACGGCAGCGCAACTACCATGTTCAAGGCCCAGAAAGGTAGTAAGGGCATTGTTAAAATAGTCCATGTGACATCAGTGGTTCAACTGTAATTTTATCAAGCTACAAGATAACTTTTGACATGCAAAGAAAACAAAAATAACGACTTTAGTCTATGATTTCTTCTCTTTCGTGTCAGTCTCCGCCGCACTTTATCCAGAGTAGCATGTGGTGCAGGAGACTATTTTAACAATGTCCCTACTACTTTTCTGGGCCTTAAATGTGGTAGTTGCATTGCTGTCTATGCAGGGTCAGAAGGCTCTCGGATTTGATCAAAAATATCTTAATTTGTGTTCCGAAGACAAACTAAGGTCTTTCGGGTTTGGAACAACATGATGGTGAGTAATTAATGACAGAATTTTCATTTTTGGGTGAACTAAGTGACTAAGTGTAAATACCCCTTACGTCACAGAGATTGTGCTATAGCACATATTTGTAAATATACACACAGGCACCAATGGACGTTTCCCTATTGACTAATACTAGGTGGCCTGTAGCATTCACAAAGCTTTTGCTGAGAGAAGCGATACATTACTGATACTCCAGCCTGTAGATACAATTGCTTTTATCACAGGTAACACTAACATCCATCAACAGGAGTACTAAAGTGATTTAAAGCAAAATGTAATTGCAGGTAAAGAGAGGTGGACACACTTGGCCTCAGTTTGCTTGTGAAACTCCACTCAGCGTGTGAGGGGCAGCATGTGTGACACGGCTGTTGTGTTTAATGAGGGTCTGTGGAGTATCGGCACATACACTGAAGAGTTCAGCGCCTGTGAGCGTGTGCTCCTGGGCCCAGTTATCTCCTCTCTCTTTCTCCCTCTCTCTTTCCCTAACAGCCTTTGGTACCACACTCTGATACTGCCACTTTCACTGAACCATTCAGCCAAAGCTGCACACACACACACCCTCTATTCTTGCAGCACACTCTAAATCTTAAACACACACAGACAAAATACAGCAGTCTTTAAAGTAGAGTAGGATATAGGTGCTGGAGACGGTGAAAGAAAAGGATACAGTTTTAGAAGTCAACGACAGAAGCAGAACAGGAGCAATATGAAAGACGAGTGAGGAGCAATTTAAATATTGGGACGATGACAGGCACAACTCTGCGAGCGTAATGAGGGCTTGAACCCGACAGCTGGCGTCTCCCGAAACTCCCTGCGACAGACAGAATCAGTCATTCTTCACAGTTACAGCATTCCATTAGACTACTAAGTGGTTGTAAATTTGAAATACTATCAATTTGAATATTTTTCATGCTTCGATATTTCCCTGTGTAATCTGCAGCAGTCAAATTGAATGACGCTGGGTGACGGCACGGCTCGCCTGCTGCCCTATATGTGTGTGTGTAATCTGTCATCTGTGACATGGGTAATGACCCAGCGTACGAAAAACCTGCTGCCAATAAAAACACAACAACACCTCTTCTGTTAGACTACAACAATATACGTCATGCACAGCCTATCGTGAAACAAACATAAATAATAATACCTCTCACTCAGAGTAGGATATTACTCATCTCAATATTTTTTATTTCACTTCCCTTAATAACACCTCCTCAAATAAATACATCATTCTGCACTTGAAAAATATTTAACGTAACTTTATAGGGCAAGTAAATTCTGCTGTACAATTCTATAATAACATCATTATGTGTCCTTGCAATGGACTTTATGCATTCGCTCTCCACACATCCAATTAAACATGCTGTGGAAATGAATCAAAGCTAATTAGTGTTTTCATTTACAGTGGTCCTTGCACAATGAAACAGTGAATAGAAGCGCGTGGAGCTTTAGTGTTTGAATTTTGCCATGGAAACGTGCTAAACCCTATATCTAGATCTATAAATAGGGAAAGGCAGATAGTCATTTCATACAATTTTAATGAGTTTATCTGTGTAAATATTCACTCTGACCAAACAGCAGGCAGTTTCTGATTCCACACGCACACGTATGCGCAAGCTGAATGGGTTTTTAGTGTCTTCGGGGAAATCTCCCTGGCAGTGCAGATCCGTATCAGATCACTATCAGCAACAAAGAGCCCCTCTCTGTCTCTCTCCCCGGCTCGCGCTGTCCCGAGGTGGTGTAGAAATGAGCGTGGAGAGCGTATGACCTGGCTTTGTCAGCATCAACCCCACGTGTGCTGTTTTCAAAGCGTTCAGCCAAAGGTTTACCTCTGTTGCAGCTCTGCTCTCTGCTATTTTCAACAATAGCAACATCAGCATCAGAGAGAACTGAAGAGCATCATCACAAAAGTAGATCGATTCCCCTCATCTCATATGGTCATAATAACAGTGACAGCATGCAGCACAAAGAGCTACAAGAGTTTGCACCTCTGCTGGAGTGTTTACGCCGATCAGATAAAAGATGAATACAAAGCGGTGGGGTGCGATCGCTACTGCATCACAAGATAGACAGAGATAAAGACAAGCCACATCCTCATACTGTTGTCCTTACCTGTGCGGTCAGAGCTGCAGGAAGCTGTCTTGAAGTTCTCTCAGAGGACTGAATGAAGGAGTGTCGCTTTCTCTTTTTCTTTCTCTCCCCTTATTCTTTTCTTCTCTCTCTTGCTTCCTCTGTGTGTCGGCTCTCAACCTGCTGCTGATGTCTGGTGCAGCACACACCCACACATTCATGCGCGCACACTCTCACTCACACACACACACACACACATACACACACACACTCTCCAATACAGTCATTGGAGGATTTAAGAGCAATCGGGGTGCTGCAAGCTGATTGGGGGGCTCTGGAGCACACGAACGAACAGCCATTCTGGAAGGACTGTCAATAGGGAGACTCCAGGGGGTTTTGCCTTTGTGTACAAGAGCAAACATCTGTTTGAGAGCAAGCCAAACTGGACATGATGATCTCTTATGATCTAATTTTGTGAATATGCATGTGTTTACATGCACTTACTCAATATAAAAATGGCTGGGTGCATTAATACTGAATATGCAAGTGTGTTTTCTCACAAGACCCAAGTGCAATGGCAGACTGTAATAGACACAGGTTTTAGTTTTGCCACAACAATTGTGGTAATTTCACACCTCTGCACATAATCATAGTCATTACTCAGAGTCCCTGAGGAGAGATGTTTTACACAGAGTAAAAGAGTGATTTTGTCAGCTACTCCACTTTGCATTGTTTGCAATAAATATTTGATTTTTTAAACACAAATGACCATTCTGTTTTGCTGTGTGTCTGTATCTCTCGCTCTCTCTCTGCAGGCACCATATGGACTGGGTCTATCTTCCTGTTCCCAGCAGTTCCCCCCACCCCATCCTGATCATTCTGGCACTGAGCGGATTAATCTGTTTCCATAACATTCATTCTGGCCCTCTCTCATTGTTTGCCACAATGAATGCTTGTATCTAGTCTCTGGTAGATGAGCATTTGGGACAATAATAGCTATATTTAGTTATTATACAGGAGGGTCTTCTTGCCTAATTGATTTGAAGGTGTTCATTCAGATGTGAAATTGAATCGTCCCCTTTTATAGTGCAAAAGGCTGCTCTATGACTTTCACACGGGTCATGTGGAGAGATGAGCTTTCTCTCTCGTTCGCTCTCTCCTCCTGTGACTCAGTGCTGCTTGAAATGAGCATCTGAAGAAAACAGGTTGCTCAAACCCCTCCTCAAGCAGACTCAACCGTGAAGACTAAACTCATGGTGACTGAAATGCTATTATGATGAAAGACTCCTTTCTAAACTTCAGTCGCAGCCACTTTAAAGCTCCTCAGACATCGAGGCTGCCTGGTCTGAGCTCTTAATTGAGCCATTCCTCTGGAACAGGTGTTTATACAGCGATATCATTCTAGCTGTTAAACTCAAAGTGCATTCACCCAGATCCAATTTGTTCTGTGAGCTACACTGACATAATGATTCTTATTATTATATTTAATTATATCAGTAAATATCTGTTGGTCAAATCCAAATGGAAAAAACAACCCCTCTTTGAAGCTTTTTAATACACATGGAGACTTCTTCTTAGTTCACTCCTAAAATAAAAATGTTTAATGTCTGATAATTTACTCACCCCCATGTCATTCAAGATGTTCATGTCTTTCTTTCTTCAGAAAAGAAATTAAGGTTTTTAAGGAAAACATGCCAGGATTTTTCTCCATATAGTGAACTTCAATGGGGATCAATAGGTTGAAGGTCCACACTTCTTCAAAGGGCTCTACACGATTCCATATTAGGAATAAGGCCCTGTTTACACTAGTGCGTTTTCATTTTAAAACGGCGTTTTAAACTGAAAGCGATCCTCGTCTACACTAGCGTTTTCACTGCGTTTCAGAAACGATCTCCGTCTACACTACGCAACGAAAACACGTCACATGACCATTCATGCAGGTACAACCATAGATGTGTATAGGTAGATTCCTTTTTATTTAGATGGCAGACGCGTCTAGGTGCTTGGAGCGGTCGGATGATGCCTCTACCTATACACATCTATGGACACAACAATGAGCATGACGTTATTGTTTACACGGTCGTCAAGGATACACAGAGAGAACGTGGGCAGCCACACCATCATTTTCAAAAGTGTCCGTTTTGGTCCGTTCACAGAGTTTTTTTGTGCAGTGTTTTCAAAAGTCTAAGTTTTCAGGGGTCGAAAACGCCGGAGTAGAGTAAACGACAGGCGCAACCGTTGCAAAAGGTATGCGTTTTAAAATAAAAACGCACTAGTGTAAACACAGTCTAAGTCTTATCTAGTGAAATGATTGGTCATTTTCTAAAAATTTAAACTTATATACTTTTTAAACATAAAAAATGCTCGTCTTGCACTAGCTCTGCCATGTGCATCTTCAGGCATTACGTAATCATATTGGAAAGGTCACGTGCGCATAGTTCTTCATCTGAGTACTTTGGTTTAAAAATGTAGTGTAGGGCAAAAAACTCCATTTTATTTTCTCCTCCAACTTCAACATCGTCCGAAATCATTGTTTTACCTTTTTTGTAAAGGTAAAACACGTTCGCTTTGTAAACACTTGGTACTTCTGTTTATGTCACAGGTGCATGATCATGTAATACATGAAGTCGAGCCAGGGGCGGCGCTAAGGGTGGGCTAAGGGAGCTGAAGCCCCTAATGTTTTCAGTAAAGCCCCAAAGGTTTTTTATTACCATGTCTTGTGTGCATCAAGATTGAGTTTTGTTGCGCATTAAAATTATTTCTATTAAACCAGCACTTAAACAGCAAAATGCAGCTGCTTCAGGTAGGCTTTAACTTACTGTAGCCTATAAAGTCATAATACCAATCTCACCATCTGTCAAAATTAGATTATTGTTACTGTATAGCAACAGATATAGATTTTTAATCATGATGTATTATATGTGTAGACTTTCTATGACATACATTTAGAACATTATATGAACATTGTTTAGCATTTAGCATGGTCTGCACCAGACTTTACTAAGTGTCAGGGCTACAAAATTCAGTAAACAAGAAGTTAAGTTATTTAAATCTTAGATAAAATATATTTTTTTCACTCTATTTCCTGAAAATGGTTTTTAAAGAAAGCCATTGTGCATCTCTGCACACTGCTGTTTTGTTACTGAATGAATTTGACTTTTTTGAACGCCTTGATTCAGTGATTCACTAACCCATTTATAAAAACAGTTTCTTACCTCATTTCTGAATGAATCAGCCATTTTGAACGAATCGACTGAATAAATGATTATTTGGCTTGCTGCCACCTACTGGTAACCTTAGTCTCATTTTTAAAAGTTTCATTCTATTTTTTCTATTATTTCACATTTCTGTGTTCTAAATTATACATTAAAAAAACATTAATTTCATAATATTATTTATGCCATTTGTAAGTGCAAATTATAATTAATTATACTTGCCCTTTAAAAAAATAATAATAATAGTCTGTTTCACTAGATAAAACTCTTATTCCTTGGCTTGATTTGCATAGAGCCTTTTGAAGCTGCATTAAAACTGCAATTTGGACTTTCAGCCTGTTGGGCACCATTGAAGTCCACTATATGGAGAAAAAATCCTGGAATGTTTTCCTCAAAAACCTACATTTTTTTTGACTGAAGAAAGAAAGACATGAACATCTTGGATGACGTAGAGGTGAGAAAAAGATCAGAAAATTTTTATTCTGGAAGTGAACTAATCTTTTAAGAGCCTGACATCTCTGCCTCGCTCTGAGGGTGTGAAAAAAACAGAATGGTGGTCCTTTTAAGATTGAACATTGCCTCTAAACACTCTCATGCCCACATTTTGGAATATATACAAGATATTAATGGCATGACTTCCTATTTTCACTGGAATAAAATACAAAAAAATTCATGAGGAGCTATGAAACACCTTTTGGTTCACGAGGTGACTAGTAGAGCAAGTTGTAATCTGTTTAGTCAGAAGGCAAATACAAACTGTTGTTTAGCTTATTAGCATTGCTAGCAGCGCTACATGAGCATGGGAGCCAGGGGAAGTTAACTGAGCAACATGAAATCAGTAATACATCCCTTCAATTTCACGCTTAGACCATGACAAGCTGCTCTGGAACGAGAGGTGCCAAACCTCATGCCTCATGGCAGCAATCCGTGACAAGAAATGTGTCTGCGCGTTTGTGTGTGTGTATCAAGAAGGGAGTGAGTGACAGAAAGGGAATTTTCCTTGACAGATCTCTCCAGTTACGGGGATTAGATGGAACAAATTTCCTGAGCTCCAGTTTCCCACCATCCTCTCTCTGACACTGCTCATTTTCTCTCCATCTCCTCAAAATAACTCCTTCAAAGCGAAAGGGAATGACAGAGATAGCGATAGAATAAATAGATGTTTGTTCTCAGGCTTAATCTACAGACCACCAAATCTCTCACCTCACGCAATCTCCATCTCTCCACTCCCTCTTTCTTTCTCACCTCATCAGTTTGTCACTTCAAGCAGGGTGATTGTGTGTCTTATTGAGCGTTTGTGCCTCGTCGGATGGTTTCTGTGAAATTTGCCTGGTCTGTCAGGAGTAATGTTCTTTTTGTGACTGATTTATTTTTAGTACTTTATGACTATTTATACATCTTTAACTGAACGAATTGCAAACAAACTGTGTAGGTCACAGAATTTAAAAAGAAAAAAGGTCACTTTCATTACAAAGAATATATCAATAATACACCGTTTAATTAAGCATGGGTTTTCAAACTTTTTTTAAAACAGTGACATCATAAAATTCAGTCGTCAAGGTAATACATTTATTGCTTAAAGGGATAGTTCACCCGAAAATGAAAATACTGTCATCGTTTACTCACTCTCAAGTTGTTCCAAACCTGTTTGAGTTACTTTCTTCTCTATTTTTTTTTTTTTTTTTTTTACATAGAATGGAAGTCAGGGGGGCCAGTAATGGTTTGGTTACCCACATTTAAAATATCTTCTTTTGTGTTCAACACAAGAAACTCATACAGGTTTGGAACAACTCAAGGGTGAGGAAATGATCACAGTATTTTCATTTTTGAGCAAACTACTCCTTTAATAACTGTTAAACATATTAATATCTCAAAGGGATAGTTCAACCAAAAATTCTGTCATTAATTATTCACCCCATGTCATTCCAAACCTACACTTTTAAAAATGAAGGTGCTTTAAAAGGTTATTCACAGCGATGCCATAGAAGAACCATTTTTGGTTCCACAAAGAACCATTCAGTCAAAGGTTCTTTAAAGTACCATCTCTTTCTTACCTTTTTTATAATCTGAAGAACCTTCTTTCACCACAAAGAACTTTTTGTGTGACAGAAAGGTTCTTCAGATATTAAAGGTTCTTTATGAAACTATTTAGACTAAAAAGTCCTTCTATGGCAGCATGAAGCACCTTTATTTTTTACAGTGTATAGAACATTCGTTCATCTTCAGAACACAAATTAAGATATTTTTGATGTATCCAAGAGTTTTTAAGACCCTGCATAGACAGCAACACAACTACCATGTTCAAAGAACAGAAAGGTAGTAAGGACTTTGTTAAAATAGTCCAAGTTACATCTGTGGTTTAACCTTTATTTTTACAAAGCTACAAGAATATTTTTGTGCGCAAAGAAAACAAAAATAACTACTTATTTCCTGCTGATGCAGGAGCCGGCATTCTGACGTAGAACCCGGATGCACTGTGTCTTTGTAACGGACTGGGTAAGACAGTGGAGATCCAATTGCAAGCTTTTATTAAAAGAGATCGTGGTCATAACAAACAGGGTCCAACACCAGCAAACAACAGTATCCAAAAAACAGGCAATGGTCAAGGCAGACGGCAAACAATCATAAAACAAGGAAACAGTCTGAAGTCAAAAACAACACAAGGCAAGGTAAACATGAAAACAAGGATAAATGCTCAGTAATGCCCACTAACAGCTAAACAAGACCTCACAATGTGTGAGTGTTTGTGTGCAGCTTAAATAGTCCTCCAGACAGGAAACATGCTCAGTTCCTAGGCATGGGGTGCTATAAAAAATGGAGTCCAAGACACAGTGGCAAAGGTCCGAGATGGAGTGCCCTCTAGAGGAGCTCATGGGCACTCCAGCTGGAGATCGTGACAGTCTAGTTTGCAAGCAGAGGAATGCACTGTGGTACTGTCATGAACATACATTGAAGACTGACATGGAAGAGAAGAATTTTTGAAAAAAGTTGTTCTTTTTGTCTTCTTTGCGCACAAAAGGTATTCTGTAGCTTCATAACATTCAGGTTGAACCAGTAATGTCACATGGACTATTTTAACAATGTCCTACTACCTTTCTGGACCTTGAATGTGTGAGTTGCGTTGTTGTCTATGCAGGATCAGAAATCTCTCAGATTTCATCAAAAATATCTTAATTTGGTGTTCTGAAGATGAACGAAGGTCTTACGGGTTTGTAATGACATGAAGGTGAGTAATTAAAGACAGAATTTTAATTTCTGGGTGAACTAACCCTTTAAGTTAAGAAGTTAACTTTGCTTGAAAAAAATTCCATAAAATTTTCCATACACACACATGCAGCACCTCCGTGGACCCTGTATCACACTTGAGTTACACAGTCATGAAAAGACCTTAATTGCTTCTAGTTTTTATACTGTGGTCTGGTACGGTTTCTATTGTTTCTATTTCTGAAATTACATGGATTAATGTGATTTGAATTGTTCACACAAATGTTTATCTTCACATCTCACAACCAGAACTACTGATGTTATAGATCAGAGCAAAGACACGCCTCCCACTAGGCCAGGAAATCTCATTGATATGTTCATGGGGAGTACTAAAAAAAGTGCCCTCCAAAAAAATCGAATCAACAGCTTCCTAGCCAAATGGAAATGAATATAAAAGGAGACTTAGGGGACTCGCGATTGTTATGAGCATTTGTTTGAGTCTTGATCTGGTGCTCTCACTGATAAACCACCATCTGCCACAAAGTGAGAGACAGAGGGAGAGCAAGCGAGCGAAAAAGATCAGAGAGAGAGAGGGAGGTAGCTTATCCAGTCCCCAGGGGGACTTCTCAAACCCATTCTCACCTCCTGAGGAGCAGATGGGGGAGGAAGAAGGACAGTATTGGATGAACTGGAACACAGGACGAGCCGCTGAAGATACTGCAGCGGATAATTGGGAACCACAAATGATATTCTGTGATATTTGCTCTATTTAAGGAGAAGCTAATGAAAAAGAGAGAATGTGCTCTCTGTATGTAAAAATGTGTGCTGTGTGTGTGAGAGTGAGAGAGTGAGAGTGTTCTTTAATTGTCTGGTAGGTGAGAGTAAATAGGTCATGAAATTTTGTGTGCGCACATTTCATCGTCTGACCTATTTTTCTGGGTAATTTGTTCATTACTTATTTGCAAATCAACGCATTACATCAAAACTACATTATCCTGCTTCTCAATTTCTTTCCACACTAATTAATAGGAGGAACAATTATTCCATCATTATAAAATGAAATGTGTATAATAACAATCCAGCCTAGCGGATGGTTCTATAGTTCCTTTCACTGGCAGTCTTAAAGAGACAGCTCACCCAAAAATAAAAAACTTGTCATTGTTTACTCGCTATCATGTCTTTTTTCTTCTCTTGAATATCATTGATAATATTTTGAGAAATGTCTCAAAGTGTTTCAAGTATCAGCAGCTTTTCTTTAAAATATCTTCTTTTATGTTCCACAGACAAAAGGTTTGCAATGACATGAAGCTAAGTAAATGATGACAGGGTTTTCATTTTAGTTTGAACTATCCTTCATTGCACAGGGATCAATAATGTTCAGTGTCACAATATCACTCAAACGTGGAGTATCTTTTGTCTTTAATTAAAATTTCACAATTGCTGTTAATAATATTAGGGTTAGGTTAGGTCAGCGGTTTAGCACTTGTGAGTGATCTGAGTTTGGACAAGGAAATCCCTTTTTTACTATCAGCATTCGATCTCATTTTAAAGATGATATCATCACATCGGTAAATGTAAGATATATCACTTTGAAGAGAGAATTCATCTCTCATCTCTCCTGTACGTGTGCTGTTGCTAAGAGACCAGCAGTCTGCCACATACCACCTCATGCATCCCCCGCGTGCGTTTGTTTCACACCCTCTGCCAGGAGAGAGGGAACTGTACCTTCCTTTCGTGCCACACACGGAATCTCATCTTACAGTCGAATCATGTTGCCCAGTTCTCAAACACATTCTCTGACACACATGCATTCTAAAACAGTGATGTCATTTTCCGAAATTCAAAACAACAAAAGAATCATTACACTTCACACCAAAATGAAGAATTATCATAATTTGTAAATATATCTGTTAGCTTCTTTCCATATGTTTGCTCATAAAGTGGTTTTGCTCAAGATGTTGTAATGAAGGCACCTTATTCAGTAGGCCATGGTAACTCCTAAGTGACCTCGACGTAATTTAAAATGTAATTTTCTTTAATTTCCTCATAACTAAGGCAGTTTACACCCAGTGTGAAACACAGTTCTCTTCTGTTGTGAGCTTTTTTAATGAAACACCATCTAGACACAAGTTAAACACACAACCCCATGCCAGATGGTGTGTGGATTTTAACAAAACATACCGTCTCAAAATACCACGGTGGGTTTAAGTATAGTTCTCTCCTCTTTTGTGCAAAAATCATTTTTCACAAGCTGTGTAAGCAGTGACAAAATGACTCATTATTTTGAATATAAGAACTGTGTATTGGAGCGTATTTTTGTTGACTACATGAAAATGCTGTCAGATCAAACTAAGATGGTCTTGCTGGGAAAATGGCAAACCAATCCACAGGGTGTCATCAAAAGGACAGGCATCAGTGTCAGTAAGGTTTTTTTAATAAACACAAGAAAATGGATGCAATAATGGTGAATAAATGTCAAATGCTCTCTGATGGAAAGAGCACATCCAGATCACACCACAATTGTTCAATTTACGGTCTTGTCTGAAAATAGTTGGTGATTTATGAAATAAAATAATGCTTTAGGAATGCTTGCCTTGTAAAATCTATTAGTATTGTACAAAACCCCCATATATCAAAAGAAACAAAAGGTTGAGTTTGTGGTATGAACATGTACCTTCTATGATGCTCTTCTAGGTGACACAGATACAGTTGTCTGTTGGTTAGCTCATGGTACAAAGCAAAAGTGGCTCACGCTGTATAGAGCTGTGGGATTCAAAGCTGACATTTCCTCTTTTAGTGGTGCAGGGCTTGAAGATACGGATACAGGACATGGAAGCAAAAGCGTCCAGATCCCTCTGGATGATCTCTAGTTTAGAGGAGGGTGTGAGGGCAAAGGTTAGCATAGATCAGTTATACTGAAGTCACATTAAAGTGATGACTAAAGAATAAAAATCACAGCTAGAATAATTCACACAGTAAACAATGCTGTAAAGAAGTGCCATACTGTACCAGGCCCATATGGAATCTGTGCCCACAGATTTCTGTAGAATGCCAAAGCTCAAAAATGCCTCACCAGTTAAAGGATAAGGCCATAGATTTCTAACTAGGTTTGTATTGTTATAATGTCTATATAGTTATCTGTCAATAAACACTGTGTACTTTTACTCCATGTCATCTGCACCCAGATTTACCCATTTATTTGACTGTATAGACAGGCATGTTTTTTTTAAAGCTCATCTTATTAGCAATGAATTACCCATTTAAATATGTAGTGTAGTACCCTCCACATAACATATTTTATCATGTTAAATAAATTCTGCAGAATTCCACACATTTTTTGACAAAATTAGTGCACAAAATGTGAATTCTATGTGGGTCTGCCGATAACAAACAGCGTAACAGATGTTGATGAATTGTGCCAAGATCAATTCTATGAAATTAGCAGCAAAGACATGACTTACATCTGTA
>JAHKKF010375042.1:0-16416 GCA_019740295.1 Labeo calbasu | reverse complement strand
CCTGCCGGAATCCTTGCTGGAACTGGAGCTGGAGCTGCTGTTGGACGGGCTACGGCTGAGCAACGAGTTGGAGAACTTCCACTGGGGCATTTTAGGAATGAGCATGCAGAAGGTGGTGGTGCCGTCCTGCTCACCGTCCAGCCCGGGCGAGTCAGCCAGCACCTGGGCCGAAGGCGGAGGAAGGGCAGCGGTCTCCAGGGGCGGCAGCTCCAAGCCAGGCGTGGACGAGGAGGCCACCGGGGTGGCCACCACCTTCCCGCTCATGGCCAGGCTCTGCATCAGGTCGTCGGAGGAGGTCACAGAGTCGTTCCGGAAGCGGCCATACTTTGGCTTAAGTAGCATGCCCGGAGGAGCGGTCCAGAGCGGAGAGGACAGTGGGGGGAAGAGGGAGGGGAAGGGGGGATGGCTAGGGAAAAGGAAAGATGCAGTGGGAGCAAAGGAGAAATCCGCAAGGTTCTGCGCGGACTGAGTCTAGCCCTGCGTCCTCTCCGTCTCTCTCTCTCTGCTTTCTGACAGTTGCTCTGTCCCTTACTGTGGCTTGCTCAATCCCTCCCTCTCTTCTTCATTCCCTCTCTCTCTCTCAGCCCAGCTTCCCCCCACTCTCTTGGTGATGTCATAGTGTTATGGTCTGTCTATTAGCCCTACCCAACCCAGCTGCGTTCAGGCAACATTAGCTAATGCACATCTGCCTGAGTACCTCCTTACAGCATCTTGCACTTACTAACCTACAGCCAGTGTGATACGTATAGCCATTCAATCGTGCAGCTAGAAGGCGATGTGTGTTATGTTTCGAATGTTACCATACTTTCTCCTATCCCAGCTTTCGAAATTTAAGAAAAAAATCAAAACATGACAACAGGAAAATATTGGTGTGACTTTGGGCAAGACTTTGTTTGTCGAGACCAGTAGTGCATAAATTACATATGTGACCCTGGACCACAAAACCAGTCATAAGGGTCGATTTTTTTTAAAATCTGAGATGCATACATCATCTGAAAGCTAAATAAATAAGCTTTCCACTGATGTATAGTTTGTTAGGATAGGTTCTGAGGGTGCAAAAAAATCTAAATATTGAGGAAAAACGCCTTTAAAGTTATCCAAATGAAGTTTTTACCCTGATAGCGCAGGTACATCTCGAAGACGTCTATTTGACATCTGCAAGACATTTTTTTAGATTGTTTGCTCATCTGCAATACGTCCCATCAGATGTCAAATAAACGTCTATTAGATGTCTTTAAGATGTTTATGATTTAGAATATATGTAAAACTGACATCTTACAGACGTCTGCCAGATGTTTGTACACAGCAGATGCTTTCCAGATCAAGTGATCTTTAACAGACATCTTGGATCTACGTGTGCAATCTGGGTAGCAATGCATATTACTAATCGAAAATTAAGTTTTGATATGTTTACGGTAGGAAATTTACATAATATCTTATATGGAACATGATTTTGACTTAATATCCTAATGGTTTTTGGCATAAAAGAAAAAGCGATCATTTTGACCCATACAATGTATTGTTGACTTTTGCCACAAATATACACACGTACGTCTGCAAGATGTCTGTTAAAGATCACTTGATCTGGAAAGCATCTGCTGTGTACAAACATCTGGCAGATGTCTGTAAGATGTCAATTTTACATACATTCTAAGTCATAAACATCTTAAAGATATCTAACAGACGTCTATTTGTCATCTCATAGGAAACGTCCTATAGACATATTGCAGATGAGCAAACAATCTAAAAAATACATCTTCCAGATATAAATACAGACATCTCCCAGATGTACCTGTGCTATCAGAGTTACTGATCAGAGAGACTGGTTTTGTGGTCCAGGGTCACATATTTCACTGTTTATTCCATTGGACAGAGGTTTGGCTTGTTAGCGTAGCTCTAATATTCCCTGCTAGTGAATGTTGTAACTACATTGACTGCCTACATTCTTCGAAATATCCTCTTTTGTGTTCCACAGAAGAAACAAGGACATGAGGGGAGTAAGTAATAACTGAATATTATTATCAGGGCACACACTCTTTTTTAAAAAACATGATATGAGATTTTTTAATCATTTGTTGCCTTTCATGTCACAGATCAGCATTAACACTAGTGGGATTAATGGGAACATTAAAGGATAGTTTTGACATCAATGATCAATTCAAGCACAAAGACCTACTGTATAATATCTCAAGATAGTAGCTTGATACACCGTGTACATATGAGTACTCAAGATGTCAAAGCATCATTTTACACCAGTTAATACAGAACAAATGAAGTTTTTAAATACCTCACAACAGCATTATTGGCTTCTTCATATTCCTGCAGTATGGATATAAAACAACTGTTGAGACTGGTCTCTCTCTCGCTGTCGAAGTCAAGAAAACATCTGAGCTGTCACATTTACAGGACTTGCGCAAGACGCGGTGCCTGTTTGACAAATAGTCTCTTCCTTTTACTCTGACGTCACTTTTTCGCAACTGCCCAAAAAGTAAATGCAAAGACTCCACAAGGCCAAATAAACAGGAAGCACTAAAATACTCTATATTCCGTTAGCGTTGCCTATGTGTACAGGCTATTTTAATGGAAACCTCAGTTTTGTGGTGTTGACAAAGCCTCACGCTTGCTTCATGACTCACAAGTGCCCTTTTTTTCAAATGTTGCATTTTCCTAGATCAACAGCTCTTGGGTGACCTCTCAGAGGTGTTGTGCAGAGATTTTGTCATTTTTCCATTCGTAGCTGAGGTAATTTTAGCTTCAAGAATGGGGTCACCATGCCCATTTGCAATTAGTCAGAGTGCACGTGCAGGGTCACAGTCCGGATCAATATCTTTGTTACGAACAAAGCCACAGAGCAGAACATTAAAGCGAAAAGAATCAGGAAAAGAGAAAATAAGATTACTTCACTCACTTACGGTCCGGTTCTCCTCCGGGAGCCATAAATGCTCAGTTCTGGAGCACTCTGACCCTTTCTTCATTTTTCACTGTTTTACATAAAACGCACCAGTCTAATCTAACCTAATCTAATCTTAGATTAATACTTTACTTTAATAATAATTAATTGATTTAATAATAACTGAATAATACTTTAATTTAGCAAAGATATATATACATGTGACTGAAGTAATCTTGTTAACAATTCAGCTTTGAAGAAATAAAAAATAAATTATACTTTAAAACACATTCAAATAGAAATCAGTTATTTAAAATAGTAAAAAATATAAAAATATTTCAAAATTGTACTATTTTTGCTGTAATTTGCATCAAATAAATGCAGGTAATAAAAATATTTATTTAAAAAACACTAAAAATCTTACTGTTCAAAAACTTTTGACTGGAAGTATATATATATATATATATATATATATTAATAAGTGGGATAATAAAAATAATTGTATAACCCCAAAGAAGCATTCTAACATAAAAGACATAAAATTTTACATATTTTGTTAAAAAGTGTGCATACCCTCAGATCGTGCATTGCCGTTTTAAGCATTCAGAGCACTGAAATTATGTTTTTATATGTTTTGAAATTATGTGTAAATATGTTTTTTGGATTTTTCTTACATTTTCATTTTTTTTTAAACATACATACATATACATATATATATATATATATATATGACTCTAAATTAAGCATGCATGAAAAAAAAACAAGGTTTGAAAACTTATGAGCGCAATTGTACACAATTGTGGTACTTTACACATTTTATTGATTTTTTAAGATTTTTTTACTTTGAGACAAATATATTAATGGATTACAACATTATCATTAGGCTAACTGCATTTATTAACATAAAAAATAAAATGAAATGTTTACAGCTATGCGACTTTGCAAGAATATTTGTGTTAAGTTATGAAAGCAAAACATCTAATAATAATAATAATTTAAAAATCTGCATATTTACTACATTATTTTGTTCCAAAGCGGAAAATTAAGTAGTACTATTTAATCTGATAAACAATATTTTTACTCGAACAGGCCTGTGTAAAAGTCACATGTACATAAATAGATCAGTAGCACCCAACAGGTGACATTTACTGCGAGTTCATTATCTGCTGTAGCATATTATCATGACATTAAACATCAAATTGTGGTCAACGTGGGTGTAGGTGCTATATTAATATTAGCTTTCTTAAAAAACACCACTAAATAAAAATACATCTTAGACACGTTAGACACATACCACATCCTTGTATAAAGCATTTGTAGCAATGCATCACAAAATACTATTAGAGTTTATACTAAATATAGTCATGTGGAGATTGAAGATTAAAAATATAGATAGAGAAAGAGGAAAGCATATCATAACTCACCAAATCTAGTGCTTTCTGCTGCAGGTTGCAATGCCAGCCTACATCAACCCACAAAAAACATGCAAACGTATTTATCTTTATGTAGAGGAAGGGTAAAAGCACATAAGAGTCGACAGATGTGAAGTTTGAGCCCAAAGAGTGAAAGAAACCACTCGAACCACACCAGGAACACACCATCACATACACACACCTCCTGCAATGACATGCCCAATCACGTTACTGGTTTTCTGGTCTAATGCACACAAATGTCAATATTTGCGACGTTGCTTAAACACTGTATAAATGTAAGCATCGTCAAAGATGAAAATGATGATGATAATAGTTGATGCTGATATGAGCTACTGAAAGATGGCACTTGAATGCCATTTAGCATGTTTTGGAGTACAAAAAGTATATTGTAATTCTAACTGTTATTTATCATAGCATTAAAACATGCACAAACGCATTCCTCATTTAAATTCAGAGCTTGAAACGGAAACTGTGTAATTCATTAACAAAAGAGTCACTGAAGTTAACCTTTGGTTAAAGTTCTAGCAAACCTAATCCGTTTTTTAAACAACAATAGAGTACCACATAAAAAAAATAAAGCAGAAAAAAATCAGTGGAGGAAATGTGTTGAGAGAAACTGTGACAATCACTGGATACACAACATGACGCTAAAAACCACTACGCATAACACTGCACCTAAACATCATATAAACTGATGACTACAACATTAAAAGATACAATACAGACAGTAAAGAAGCTTTCTGATGCCTTCCTCGCTCTGCTTGAATTTGTACTGCAACAATATGTGCTTGTTAAAAAGGTCACAGGAACACTGTGGTCAAATCAGCAGCCATGACATTAAATGTTATACCATTTGAAAAAAAAGACAACAAGAAAACCTCTGCCACCTCAAACAACTCAATCAGAAATGTGGCCATTTTATATTTTTAATCGTTCTAAAAAAGAACTTACCCTCTCACGACTTCACAGTCTTTGGTTTCATAAACAAAGCTAACAGGAACTTTTTGATTTTGTGAAATCTAAAGCGCTTCTTACATACAAAAGTTGCTTAACTCATCCTTTCAACATTTGGCCGCCTTTTCTAGCTTGATGACCTTTTAATCGAGTTGCACGTGGATTTCTTGTCAGCGTTTTGCTATTTGTAAACAATATCTTATGAATATCTTGTCACATCATCACTTCGTAGTATCTTTGCACACATCACGTGAAGTTATCAGCTTTGGTGGCTTCAAACGCTTGTGAGAGAGAGTTAATAAGCGTTTTATAATCACACTTGACTGAAATGAACAGATATGATATTTAAGTCACAGCTATTCTCGAAATAGTGTGAAATCTAATGTTTATTTCAGTGAAATGCTATATCGTGTGAAGTTTTTGACTGTGGTGGCTTTAAATGCTTACAACAGAGTGATATTAACAGATATGACATTTAAGTCATGTCTACACTCAAAATAGCGCGTATTGTAATGTTTATTTCGCCTCAAAGTTCTACTGGAAACATACGCTTTTTATAGCGTATAGCGTTTTAACTGAGGGAACTAACTTGTTTTTCACAGAATTATGAGATATAAACTCGCTATTGCGAGTTATAAAGTCAGAATTGTAAGCTTTAAACTCGCAATTCTAAAAAAAAAGTCAAAATTGCGAGATATAAACTCACAATTTTGACTTTTTTTTTTAGAATTGCGAGTTTATATCAATTGTGACTTTTTCTCAGAATTGCAACTTGATAACTCGAAATTCTGACTTTATAACACGCAATTGCGATTTATTAAGTCAGAATTGTGAGATATAAACTTGCAATTCTGAAAACATATCAGTGTTTTTTCCTCCTCAAAACTGGACTTTATAACTCACAATTGAGTGTTTATATCTCTTAATTCTAAGAAACAAATGTGGGAATTATGAGCTTTTCTTGTCATTTCTCGCAATTGTGAGTTTATATCACGCAATTCTGACATTTTTCTCAGAATTGCAAGTTTATAAATCGAAATTCTGACTTTCAAAACGCAATTGTGAGTTAAGTCAGAATTGTGAGATATCAACTCAGAATTCTGAGAACTTAGTCTTTTTCCACCTCAAAATTGGACTTTATATCTCACAACTGCGAGTTTATATCTCACAATTAAAAAAAAGTCAGAATTGCGAGCTTAATTCTAAGAAAATAAGTCAGAATTGAGATATAAACTCGCAAATCCAAAAAAAGTCAAAACTGTGAGTTTATATCTCGCAATTCTGACTTTACTTCTCAGAATTGCTAGTTTATATCTCGCAGTTGTGACATTTTTCTCAGAATTGCAAGTTTATAACTCGAAATTCTGACTTCATAACACGCAATTGCAAGTTAAGTCAGAATTGTGAGATATAAACTTCGAAATCAGAAAACATATCAGTGTTTTTTCCCCTCAAAACTGGACTTTATAACTCACAATTGCGAGTTTAAATCTCACAATTCTAACAAAAAAAAGTCAGAATTGCAAGCTTTTCTCACAATTCCAATGTTATTTCTCGCAATTCTGAATTTATATTACACAATTCTGAGAAAATAAGTCAAAAAAGTGTATAAACACAATTCTAAAAAAAAAAGAAAAAATATGAGTTTATATCTCGTAATTTTGATTTCTCAGAATTGCAAGTTTATAACTCGAAATTCTGACTTCATAACAAGCAATTGTGAGTTATTAAGTCAGAATTGTGAGATATAAACTCAGAATTCTGAGAACTTATCAGTCTTTTTCCACCTCAAAATTGGACTTTATAACTCACAATTGCAAGTTTATATCTCACAATTAAAAAAAAGTCAGAATTGCGAGCTTGTAACACGTAATTCTAAGAAAATAAGTCAGAATTGAGATATAAACTCGCAAATCTAAAAAAAAGTCAAAATTGTGAGTTTATATCTCGCAATTCTGACATTTTTCTCAGAATTGCAAGTTTATAACTCGAAATTCTGACTTCATAACACGCAATTGCGTGTTCAGATATAATTGAGATATAAACTCGGAATTCAGAAAACATATCAGTCTTTTTTCCCCCTCAAAACTGGACTTTATAACTCACAACTGCGAGTTTACATCTCACAATTCTAACAAAAAAAAGTCAGAATTGCGAGCTTGTATCACGCAATTCTGAGAAAAAAGTCAGAATTGTGAGATAAAAAAGTCGCAATTGAAATTCGTAATTTTTTTTTTTTTACATTTTTTATTCTGTGGCGGAAATGGGCTTCCATAGAAAATACTTGTATTGGATCTTAAAATAAAAATATATTGGTTAATTATATATTTGTAAAATTTGCATGTGTAATTACATGTAAAACCCACCGGGTAATAGTGATAATGTGTCTTTTAGAAGTCTATCATTTGTGGTCGTTTGAACATTTGACAGGACAAATGTCAGAAGTGCTGTCAAAGACATTTCGGGGTAAATAAAGGTTAAGGCATTCACCACTGTCATATATCATAGAAGGTCATTGAAGCAAAGTAGTGCGTTGTTCATATAAAACACTCTCTTAGCATAAACACCATCCTTTGGTTTTCACACTTCTGTGTCACACTTACATGTTCACACGTTAAAACTCACCTACATAAAAAGTAACACAAAAAAAAAGTCCTACTGTTGAAACGAAAAACATTTTCTTATATGAAAACAAAACAAGGTCAGTAAATATCTAACTGACGAACTGAAGTAAATCATTTTGTACATGTGACTGTTTTGCACACTTTACCAGATCAACAACAGATCTTCGCGCGTTCACTGTAGTGCTGTCAAACGCAGGCGGCGCGCATGGAGGAGGCGGAGCCTAAACGACGAGTGGACTCAACCTATCAGAAGCGCGGGAGGGACCGTTTGAGTTCAAAACTGAAGCGGCGCCCTCAGGAAAACACTGTGACGACCTTGTGAGGGAGTTATTCGGGATTTTACATAGGATTTGGCCTGAATTTAGCATTTAACCACCATGTCTTCAGCGAAAAAACAGATTTACTATTCCGACAAGTATTCTGACGAGGAATTCGAGTACAGGTGAGAAACTTCACTCGTTTTATTTAACTTAACAGTTCACTTCATTTTCGGCTTGACGTCAAACTTCATAATAACATTTGGCTGTGTCATTTTTAGAAAATATTCTACAAACATCCGCAAATTATTGTAAATGGTTAGTTTATCATGTATTTTCCGGGTTCTGTTGTCCTAACTGGGTTGTATTGCCTGACGAACACTTTGAAGAGCCGTTAAGTATTAACGTTACGTTACGTTAGTCAGTCAAACTAACATATTGTCCCTTTACTTCCTCATAGACATGTTATGCTTCCCAAGCAGCTTTCCAAACTGGTGCCGTCCTCTCATTTAATGTCAGAGGAGGAATGGAGAGGACTGGGAGTCCAGCAAAGTCAGGGCTGGATTCATTACATGATACATAAACCAGGTCAGTAGACCAGAACCTACTTTGACAGATTAATTACTGTCTAGGTAGGCAGCTCTGTAGTTTTTGAGAAATTGTTAAATGGGATTTATCCAAAACCCTAATACCTCACTCTTTCCATACAGAGCCTCACATTCTGCTTTTCCGAAGGCCACTTCCCAAGGAATGAGATTTGAAGATCGTCATCGGAAGTTAAAGTACTTGGTTGACTCTGACCATGCGTGCATTTCTTTCCATACGTTGTGATTTGTATATAAGTTTTATTATTTGCAGATCTATGGTAATGAAATGTTACTCCTCCTACCCATCCCCCTTTCATTCAGAGATCTGATGGCAACAGGAGCCCAGATGGGAACGGGCTGCCTACTCCAAAAGTGTTTTCTTTAGATCTGCACTTAAGTCACGTAAAATAAGTTGGATGGTGTTTCAGGTCTAGTAAATCGCCCCTGTCGTGAATAGAAAGAAAGGAATAGTTTTTGTTGTACACTACAGTGCTTTTTGTTGCTCAACTGCTGTTGTTAACATCTCCATCTTGTATGTTGAGCGGTCAACGTTTGTTTGTTCCTCATTTGTTGTTGACAAATCAATAAATATTATTTTTATTAGCTCACTTGCATCCTAATTTGTACTCAGTGTAATATAAAAGAGTAAATGTAAATGAAAAGTTTATTTGCGAAATCAGATAACTGTTTTTTAACGTTTGCAAAAATCATGTTTTTTATTGTTATCATGTTATTATTGTGTTAGCTGTATTGTTAGTTATTTTTACTTAATCAAAACTGCAGTTTGATTGAGATTAACTGGAATGCACAAAGAAAAAACATGGTTTTTGAAAATTGTTAAAAATGGAGTTATCTGTTTTTGCAAATGAACTCAAAATAATGAACAATATTTGCATTTCATGTAAAGCAACAGCAAATATTGAGGGTTCCAACAAGGAATTGTGTTTTTTTTAATTGATATCGCATTCACCAAAAATCTAGGTGATCATTTTTTTCTCCTATACAGTATATATGTTTTAAAAAAAGGCTATGCGAGTATGAAACATTTTAGTTTCATTGAGATGCTACTACAGTTCATATAATATATTTTGGATCAGTTTTTATTTTTTATATTATATTTTCTATTTTAATTTTAGTTAGTTTTAGTAATTGTGTTTGTCTTTTTTAGTGTGCCTATATCTTTTTTTAGTCATTTTAGTTTAGTTTAGTTTAATTAAATTGAAAAACATTGCATCTAGCTGAAATATTTTTTTCTTATTTTTACATTTTATTTCAGTTCACATTTGTTTTATTGCAAGTAACGAAAATGTTTTTTTATGCGTTTAGTTTCACTTTTATATATGAAAACTGATTCCATAATATAAAACTTCATAAGAAAGGATCAGGTCTAAAATATTTAATTGTTTTTTTTTTGTTTTTTTTTTTCAATTTGAGCTCTGTAAAGTTATTTTTGTATCTTTTCCCCCCAGAGTTACTTGAAGAGTCTGAAATGTATAAAATCTTAAAATTATGGTTGCAGTAATGCTCAGTTCTAGAATATTTATTTGACTACAATGGTTCTTTGTAAGTAAGATCTCTATGAAATTATTTTTAGAATTTTTCCCAGACTAATTCCGAGTGACCAAATATCATTGAAATTCATTGGTCAAATGGTTGTGAGAATGCTGAATATTTCCATCCGAACATCGGCGTTGACTATGACAAATATCAAACATTTTTAAACATGCAATTAAATTTTTCTAACTGGAGCCAAAAAATTCTATACGTACAAATATAGCCTGCTAATCTACTATCAACGGTGTCACAAACTCAGAGTGCCTGATTCCTAAAGAGAAAGCAGGAGGTCTGGGTTTGTGCATTGTCACTTTCTCCGGATTATGACTTCCAGGACCTGGTTCCACTGTGGACTCCCTTGCCCCAGCGTGTCTGCCCAGCATAGAGAACGCCGGCTGCCTCGGGAGATACACGCTGGGATCCGTGCGGTTATATCTACTAGGACCTGGAGTTTTAGATAAGTCCTCAGATGGACCCCCAGATTTGCATCTTCCAGAGATGGTGTAACTGGCACTAGATGTTTTGGTCAAGATGTTGGAGCCCATGAGAGAAGGGAGGGTGTATTTGTTCGGGGCAGGTACGGTGTCCACGGAGCGATACTGAGTGCGGTAGCCCATGGTGTGGGACGGCGGATTGCGATGGATGCTGCACAGAGAGGCTTTCTCGGGACTGTATGCTCCTGGTCCAGGGGTGGAGAAGATTGCTGCTGCAAATATCAGGTACAAGTTAGGAACTGTCAAACTCAGTCTGCTCAAGTGTTTCCTGCTGATTTCGACACAAAGTGGTTTGATCGACCAGTAAATAAGGAACCGTTACAACACAACGACACTTCAAAATAACCGACTTACCTCGACCTTCCGTCCTGCCATGTATGGAGTACGCAGGAGTGCCGTCTCTTCCAAAGCGAGTCAGTTTGGCATCAATATGATATTTAGGCCCTGGACTAGAATCAATGCTATGCACTGTACAATCAAAGCAGAATAAACACAGCATTATATCACTCTAGAAAGAAACTGACATACTTTATATCAATATCTAGCCTATGTACACAGCAATGATCAACAATGGGAATTTAAAGTAGCCTGTCTCCCTCTAGTGGTGACATTAGCAAAAACAAATTTATGAACTACATGATTTTAGTGAAAACGTCAACCTAGATGATTTGTACATTCCTGAGGTAGAAAAACTCCAGCTATTATTTGAGTTATTTTACTGCAAGTCAATGTAAACTCACTGTTGTCATTCATCCTGCCATGGAAGGAGTAGGCAGGACTTGTACACTTTGTAAAATCGTGGCCTACAAAGCCGATAGCTGGTGGAAGGATGTATCGACCAGGTCCCGGCCCTGTAAACAAGATTGGAAAACACATCCGTCATGCTGTAGTCATGCACACACAACATATGCACGGCCCACTACTTGTAATCCAAAGTATGCAGTGATGCATTTTTTGGCAGGCAGTTGTGACAGAATCTGTTAGGGAGATCCACACCCTGTAGATGCAGCCCAGCAGGAATGTGAGCTCTTCGCAGTGGCGTGATGGTTTTTGGTAAGGAGTGGAAGACAGACAATGCCTTTGGCTATCTTCTCTGATACTACCAGGGGAATGCCATGACATCAGCCCACAAATGTTTGTGTGCATGAGGAGGGCTACTGGGAGCACAGAACATTCTTTCACATTTACTTCAGCATGCTTTGACAGGCCTGGGTACAAAGTTACCGTAACCTTGCTGAACGGCGTGACCTTTGAAGGAAAACTAATTCTTCTCCAGTTAAATGAAAATTTGACAAATTCTATCCCGGCAGTATCCACCTTATTATTCAACATGGAAGTAAGCCTATGGGTCATTCTATAATTAGGGGTACATTTAGAATTTGACAGTGTGAAGAAAAAAAAAAGTTCCTTTTTCCCAAAAACCCAAACATGACCTTACATTGCTGTTTTGAAACAATCTATATTGTATAAAGTGCTATATAAATAAAGGTGATCTGTAGGAATATGTGCATAAAATACAATCTATGTTTGCTGCTGTCCGCCATGTTACCTTTACAGGGTAACACAGCTGACAGGTAACTTAGTTGACATTTTTAGTGTTTTGGGTCTATACTCAACATGGAAGCCCAGAACTGCTGAGCATGTGGTATGTTTAGAAAATATATTTTCATATACAAAACATCAGTTTCAGTTAAACTGTCTTGTTAAAATTTGCAGCAATAATACTTGTGTAACACTGTTGACAGTCAATTAATCCACTCTAACTCACAGGTTTGCTATTTTAACCAATATTAAGGGAAAGAGGGAGAATATAACTTTTAGTGTTTCATCTGTGTGCCTTTAGAGGAAATATCATCATACAATTGTGTACTAGAAAATTAAGCATCAGTGCTTTAAATTGATGAAAATATATTTAAAAAAAACTTCCCGGACATGAGATGTACCCACAATTATAGAATGACCCCTATATGGGCGAAACTTCCAGTTCATTTGCCATGATAAGGAAATAACGAAACTGTTATTTTTACCGTTGCGTACGGTAAACGCTAAAACTGTTTGCACTACAAGCAGTGTGTTAAGATAATACATTGGAATAATATGGTAAGACACACCTATTGCAATATCAAGCAGCAAGGAGCTGTTTTGTACAACTAAAAATAGTTGGACACGGATGAAACCGGAAACCAGACCCACAAAACTTGAAAACGGACGCGTTACTGAAAAAATAAGGCGGATAAATCAATGGACAAGAAAGCCGGTATAAATGGACGGTATTAACTTATTAAAAGCATATTTCAATTACACTACAATAACAATAGTTGTGTTATTGAACAAATAAGGAGTTAATATTGAGTAACCTGTATTTTTGACGCAACATACTTTGTCTATTGTTGCTCCGCCAGAGAAAGTAGTTCCTCAGCCGTCGCGAGTTTCTCAGCAACATAGCGGCATTTTGTTTCTGAATGAACCAACGTTGGACGAACGAATTAGTTTGACTGAAAGATAATGATTCACTCATAAAGAGCGTCGTTTGTCGCCACCTTCTGGCGTTAACGACGTAGACAGCGTAGCGGACTGACACAAATAGTGAATAGTCCCAGTACTGTTCGTTTTTATATCAGATTTGTTTGAACGCCATTCTCTTATTTGATTTTACAGACGCTGAAACGTCCTTCACACACGATTTTCTTACATTAAAGGTAAGATTGTTGTTTATTAAATAGTATATACTAATAAATATACATTAAAACAGATTACCTTTTTCTCTGCCAGCAATGAGCGGACGCTTCCTCTCCGTTTCACTCATAGTCGAGATCGCATTTGTGACCGGAGGTTAAACCCTTCTAGAAATCTGTTGTCTGTTTCCTACAGAATTGGACATAGGCCTACTTACTATCAAATCTAAATGCCAAGCTCAATCCCAACTTTTCCAAGAGAATTTGAGTAAACAGAGCTCAAGGACAAGCAATTATTAAGGAATTAACATTCACGTCAGCATCAGTTTTTCCAGGCAATTTAAAAACGCAAGCAGCTACTTGCAACCCAAGTAGGTGTAGATTTCCAAAGCATCCAAGTTCAAAGCTGAGGGGCTGGTTAGTAGGATGTTTTCATATTCATCTTCCTAGCTGCACTAAATCAGATGTCAGATGCTGCACAGTTGGGAATTGTACCTTCTGACCTCTGTTGGATTGGACAAGTCCAGTCAAGTTGATGTCCACCATAAGATGATGTCAGAACTGAAGCCGCCCAAGTGGAAAACTGAATGCTTTGGAGTAATCTTCAGTCAACCTGGTTGACTCAATCAGGGACTGCCGAACCCATTAAATATACACATGCGTTTGAGAGACAGAAGCACAAAGGTGTCATCGCTTGAATTCATTGTCATGTAACACTATCTCCATCAGATAATTCCTCCTCTGGCTTCCCTTTCTCTTTCATGCCTTTACTGTGTTCATCTGAGCAGAGATGGACCATCAAGCACGGGTCGCTAAGGAGACCAGCAGCTGGGGGCCCCCCTGCAAAGCTTTATAGAAAAAGCCCTCTGCATTTGAGAAGACAAACTTCTGAAGGACATCTAAGTGAGTACGTACCATATTCCTATCTATCCAACTAAAACGCATTATAAAAAACTCTGGTAGAACTATTAAGTGGAAGTTAGAGGTATCATAGGTGAACATGTTCACCACTGCACTGACTAGCAAACAAACATTAAACATTAACAATGCTTTAGTAACCAGAGATGGATGTCAACATAGGCAAACTCTCACTAGGTGACCCAGTGGACAGCAATACATGGGGTCAATGTTTTGCTAGGACCTTCAAACAAGTTTCAGAGAGCTTTGAAAAAGCTTAAGCAGTTAAAAAGGAACAACAGATTCTCTCAAAACAGTTAAAATGCAACTTTAACAAATATAGCTGCATGCAAGCAATTAACAGAGTTCAAGGGCTTTAAGGTATATAAGCACATATGAAAAAAGAAATTATTTAGCAAGCCTATAACCAACAAAATCAATGATTTTAGAATTTTTGGCAAATAAATGTAATTTTAGGAAGTTTTGAGTTTTCGTTTAGGCTTTTGGGTATTTTTGGACAGGCCCCTTTTCTAAACGACCCCGTTATAATTTCCAAAGGGTAAATTTCAACATTTTTTTGATAATTACTGACTTATAGTCCAGAGAATCGTACTGCAGTGGTTTTTCCAGATTGATCGAAAAACCTAGGACTAGTTCGCAAAAGTAGGTTTTTCACATCTTCTCAAGCATTTAACGGTTTGATTGACAGCAGTGGTTCTAGAGGCAAAGTTGTTTGGAAAGAGGAGGTCTATCGTATGATACGAATATTGTGCATTTATGTGAAAAACCATGCATTATACAATCATTACGCCCTTGAAAAATGCGATATCGCCCCCCCCCACAGTGGCCAATTACTTTCAAATTTCTCACAGACCTTTAGGTCCATGAGTCAAACAGGCCCACCAAGTTTCATTCCAATCATCCGTTAACCTTGTCTAATAGGTGTTCAAAGTTTATTGGCCAGACATGTTTTTTGAGATACGCAAATATCCTTATAGACGCTTGTGGCACTTTGGACCAAGACTGTGCATACAGATTTTCATATCGATAGGATAAATGGTTGTGTAGTTATGGCCATGATTTTTTTCATGTGACCTCAGATTGAGCTCTTACATATGAAGATATATCATTCCATTTAAAAGTCACAGCCTTGTTAGTAAGATGGCCCTGTCCCTTTCGAACGTTTTGGTGTCCCTTTGTGATGGAGAGTCAAAATTTCAAAATATTTTTGATAATTATTGCTATTCACTCTCCAGAGAATCTTTCTGCACTGGTTTGGTTCTGATTGAGTGAAAAACCTAGGACTAGTTCACAAAAGTAGGTTTTTCAAAAAATGCTAAATACCCGAAAATTACAGTTTCGGAAGAATCTAAGGGATGTGTTTTGTCTGGCTTAAGCCAAGGATTCCAACGACATAGGACAGTTGAGCCTGTGACGAACTGTTAAAGGAACACTTCACTTTTTAAATAAAAAATAGGCTCATTTTTCCAAATCTCTTTGCGTAAAACGGTTGAGGTTTACAGTTTTCAAATCCATTCAGCCAATCTCCGGGTCTGGCGGTAGCACTTTTAGCGTAGCTTAGCATAGATCATTGAATCTGATTAGACTGTTCGCGTCACGCTCAAAGATTTTCGGTATTTTTCCTATTTAAACCTTGACTCTTCTGTAGTTACCTCGTGTACAAAGACGGGCGAAAAATGGCAAGTTGCGATTTTCTAGGTCGATATGGCTAGGAACTATACTCTCATTTCGGCGTAATAATCAAGGAACTTTGCTGCTGTACCATGGGTGCAGGAGGCGCAATGATATTACGCAGTCGTCAACTCTGCCGGCTGCAACTCTGCATCTACACAAACTTAGTGCCAGTCACTTTCAGGCACTGCATAATATTATTGCGCCTGCTGAACCCACGGTACGGCAGCAAAGTTCCTTGATTATTACTCCGGAATTAGAGTATAGTTCCTAGCCATATCAGTCTAGAAAATCACAACTTTTCATTTTCCGTCAGTCTTAGTCCACGATGTAACTAAAGAAGAGTCAAGTTTTAAATA
>JAHKKF010375012.1:0-25036 GCA_019740295.1 Labeo calbasu | reverse complement strand
ATATATATATATATACATATACATATATACATATATATGTATATGTATATGTAAGTGTGTGTTTATATATGTATGTATATATATATATACACAAACATCTCAATACTATTACCACCGCGGTGGAAAAAATCTGGAAGAACCAGAATTGCGAACCCAGAATCATTCGCTTCCTTGAGATTTGAGTTTTCATTTAATTCGTTTATTCATATCAATATTGAAATGACATAAACATATTGTCACATTCCGATCTATTGAATTTGTTCTCGAACGTTTGAATGCTATGGTGGCGAGGCCTGCGAAAGCCATCAGAGAAATGGTGAAACAAAGCCCTTTCATGGCCGCCTCTCCCCTCCCTCCTGTTTTTCTCCATCTTTCTTTCTCTCCCTCCCGTCCTCATGTGCTCGCTCTGTCTCTTAGCGCGCCGTAAGAACGAGTGTGTGTGCGCGGCTCGCCGTGGGGGAAGGGAAGAGCGAGCGAGAGAGAGCAGCTGTCCTTCGCTGTCAACCAGTGCATTTCCAACGCGCCTCGTTCCGTGTCTCTGTGCGTGAGTAGTGAGAGGAGAGCGGAGGGGGAGGGGAGAGACGCGCAGCACCGGCGCAGGCGGAGGAGCGAACGCGCGCGGGGAGGGTAAGATCCATGCTGCCGCGAGGAAATGCGGTTTTCAGTACAGGGACGCCGTTCAGTTTTCTGTTCTTTGCCGTTGATGGTGTTTTAGCGTGTACGTGCGTGTGCGCGCTGTTACACGTGCGCCTTCAGCTAGGGTGGCGGCCATGTTTGATGTTTGAAGAGGGCTCATGAGAGGATCAAGACACAAGTAGGCTAAGTTTTGCAGGTTTTATTTGTATTTTTCATCACGTTGAGTTATCTCGTTTGAATAGAACATTATAAATGTGGTGTAGTGAACGATACATTAGTGCGCAGGGATTCCCAAACTTTTTTTTGTTAGCCGAACCCTTTTGGCCTAAAATATATTTGAGTTTAAATTAATATTTCAATAATTTAGAAAGACATTCACAGTTATCTAATCAGTCACATGACATGCGAATAAACAACGAAAGTTAGTGCAAGTTGATTTTATTTTAAAATGTATTTATTTTTACATTTTTAGTATTTAATTAACTTTACGTCAACTCACACAGCCTTGCAGTTCCTTCCTTAACCACCAGGGGTGTGCAAGTGTTTTAAGTTTTTTATTTTAAAATGATTCATTTCAATTTTACATTTTTATAATTTAATGAATTAGCTTTTCATCAACTCACGAACCACTTGCAGTTCCCTCCTGAACCACTAGGGGTTTGTGAACCCTATTTTCAGAAACCCTGATTTAACAAAAACAACTTTTTTTACCTGATAAATTCACTTTCTCCTACTGTGCAACAGCTTTTCTCTTCTGATGATGTAAGCAAGGCCGTGTGGGCAGGGCAGTGACATCTTTCCCTATTTTTCATTATTTTTTGTTTAGTATTCAGACTCAGACATATGCCAAAATATTGAAGTTAAATGTGTCAGACCATTTTGTGTTATTGTATGCAATTTTACAATTTGACGATTTCATTAATTACCTATTAGTCAACTCGTGAACCACTTGCAGTTCACTCCTGAACCGCTAGGGGTTTGCGAACCCTATTTTCGGAAACCCTGATCTAAAGAATAAAACTGTTTTTACGAAATAAATTCACTTTCTCAGCCTCTGCAACAGCTTTTCTCTCCTGATGATGTAAGCAAGGCCGTGTGGGCGGAGCAGTGACATCTTTCCCTATTTTTCATTATTTTGTTTAGTATTCAGTTAGACGCAAACATATGCCAAAATATTGAAGTTAAAGGTGTCAAGACCATTTTGTGCTATCGTATGCAATGTTACAATTTCATGATTTCATTGATTACCTCTTAATCAACTCGCAAACCACTTGCAGTTCCCTCCTGAACCACTAGGGGTTTGCAAACCCTATTTTCGGAAACCCTGATCTAAAGAATAAAACTGTTTTTACTAAATAAATTTACTTTCTCAGCCTCTGCAACAGCTTTTCTCTCCTGATGATGTAAGCAAGGCCGTGTGGGCGGAGCAGTGATGTCATTTCCTACATTTAATCACTCAAAACCCTCTTATCATTATTTCTCACTAAATATTCAGTTTGACAAAAGAATTTGCCTAATTGTTAAATTTGTGTCAAAATGCTTCCTACTTTTAACAGCATTGGGTAAAAGGCCGTGTGGGCGGGGCAGTGACATCTTTCCCTATTTTTCATTAATTAAGTATTCAGTTAGACTCAGACATATGCCAAAATATTGAAGTTAAATACGTCAAAAGCCATTTTGTGTTATCATATTCAATTTTACGATTTCATTAATTACCTATTCATCAACTCACGAACGACTTGCAGTTCCCTCATGAACCAGTAGGGGTGTGTGAACCCTAGTTTCGGAAACCATGATCTGAAGAATAGAAATGTTTGTTTTCAATATATTTTACAAAATAAATTCACTTTCTCCACTTCTTCCACATTTTTTTCTCTCCTGATGATGTAAGCAAGGCCGCGTGGGTGGGGCAGTGACATCTTTTCACATTTTTCGTTATTTTTTTTGTTTACTATTCTGTTAGACTCCGAAATATGCAAAAAAAATTGAAGTTAAATGTCAAAAGCCATTTTGTGTTATCGTATTCAATGTTACGATAATTTAATTACCTATTCGTCAACTCGCGAACCACTTGCAGTTCCCTTCTGAACCACAGGGTTCCTAGTTTCGGAAACCCTGATATGAAGATAAAAATGTTTTTCAAAATATTTCATGAAATAAGCTCACTTTTTCCACTTCTGCAATAGTTTTTCTCTCCTGCTGATGTCAGCAAGGCCGTGTAGGCGGAGCAGTGATGTCATTTCCTACATTTAATAACTCTGGATACAATCGTAACCCTCTTGTCATTATTTCTCGCTAAATATTCAATTTGACTAAAAAAATTGCCTAATTATTTGTTAAATGTGTCAAAATGCTTCCTACTTTTAACAACATTGGATAAAAGACCCTCACCTCTTTATATCTTGCTTAAGTATTCAGTTAGACTCAGAAATATGCCAAAATTTTGAAGTTAAATGTGTCAAATGACTTTTGTCGTTATTTTCAAAAACGTGTAAATAAAGAAAATAAATAGATATGTATTCACTCAAAACATGGGCAACGAAATCTTCGCAAGTGTTTTAAGTTTTTATTGTAAAATGATTCATTTCAGTTTTACGTTTTGATGATTTAATAAATTAGCTTTGCATCAGCTTGTGAACCACGTGCAGTTCCCTCCTGAACCACCAGGGGTTTGCAAACCCTAAATTGAGCAACTATGATCTGAAGAATAAAAATGCTTGTTTTCCTAATATTTGGCAAAATAAATTCACTTTCTTCTACTCTGCAACAACTTTTTTCTCTTGATGATGTAAGCAAGGCCGTGTGGGCGGGGCAATGACATTATAGCCTGTTTTACAACCTCTTTAAATAAAATGTCATTTCTTGCACACAAGTTGGCCCAGAAATATGGCAAATTATAAGTGTTGAATGGCAAAAAAGTGTAAATAAAGAACACAACTACATGTGTTCACTCAAAACATGGCTAAAAAGAGAGCAGGACAGTGTGAAAGACACCCATTCACGGCTTGTTTCTGAGATCAGCAACCTCCCTTTTCTCATCCCTGTCTGTTCCCAAGTTGACAGTGGCCAGGAAGCCTGTACTCCATTAAAACAAAGCTTTTCCAGTTGAGAAAGGAGGGGAGGTCTGTCTTTTCCTGGAATGTCTCCTCGTTTTGGGTCTCTTGCTCCTCCTGGGCCGAGGCTCCAAGTCTCTTTGTGTCTTTTCCGCAACGAGAGCTTTCTTGCCACACTGTAAATCCTTTGCTGGTGTTTACATGAGTGTCGGCAGTGACCTTTTCTCATCTCATTTCTTTCCCTGTCTCTCACATTGGCGTTTTTTTTTTTTTTTTTTTTTCTCTCCCCCTCCTGTAGTTCCTCCCCTTTCTCTCACCCCTCATGTAACTTTGGCACAGCGTCTCGGCTCTTGAACGGAGAGGCTGTTAAACTCTCTCACCGCACAATTTGTGAACGCTGCCCCTGGGTATTTTAGGCCCCTGGGTTAGCGAGCCAGGAAACGCCCATGCTGTCCCGTCTACGGCTCAAACAGAAAGACTCGTCTGAGCTGCAGTTATGAAAGCAAAGGACATCCAGACAACAAACACCGCCAGCTAGGAGGGTAAGAACTCAGGAGGCAAAACTGTAGCGTTCAGAAAACGGACTGACTTGCATCCACATCGAAGGCATTTAAACTTTCAATTGAACTGCAGTGCTAAACGTACTTAAATTTTCATTGTTTTCTCTCAGTGCACTAGTTCTGCTCGAACGAGCCAGACATCCTTTGATTGAACGCAAACCACAACAACAGGCTGATCTTTGTTTGTTGTGTTTGTTTTTCCAAGGAACATGTGGTTGTACACCAGAAGTGAACAGTGCATGTGGTGCAATTCTTATCAGTGAAGATATCTACATTACAAGCTTTGTGATAGCAGAGATAGCTTTGTTGACAGAGCGATCGCTTCTGCTGTAGATTGGGTTTATTGATTTATTATCTGGTGAGCGGCCCTTCACATCTGATTGGAAAAGGAAGAGATCTTATGTTTTAACATTACGTTAATGGTGCGAGATGTTCACTGCGACCGAAGATATTGATAGATATGATTCAATAGAATTCACCAAAAATCACACCATGAAAATCAAAAGAAAATCAAAAACCGTAAACCGTAAACCTTAAACCTTAGACAATAACACTTACAGCTGCATATTTAACTATTTTTTAAAAACCTTTTTTCAAGAAAATAAAAAAAGTAAAAAAATAAATAAATAAAGTGTTCATGACATTTGTGGTTAAAAACTAGATTAGGGCGGCATCTACTTCAATTATGCCCCTGATTTTGAACTTCCAAAATGTAGTTTAAATGCAGCTTCAAAGGCTCTAAACCATCCCAGCCGAGGAAGAAGGGTCTTCGAAAAATAACAATTTGTATACTTTTTAAGCACAAAAGCTCGGGTAGCACAGGCTCTCGGGTGCGTGTCCACGGGTCGTTCTTGAACGATTCATTTATTTTGAATGAATCTTTAATGTGAAGAATGATTCGTCTCGGGGAGTGATTCGTTTAGTCGCGCATGCGCACCATCCTATTAGGTTCTGTACTGGAATTAGTCCACCTGTTTCGAGTCTTCGGGTTTTCCGAGTCGTTCGTTCATCTTATGGGGTTGTCACGTGATGCTGATTTTGCTAAACTTAACGAAAGTGACTTAAAAAGATTTGTTCATTTTGCTGAACGAGACTCAAAGGTCCGAGTCGGTAAAGTGATCCGAACTTCCCACCACTACTACGAATCACATCTAAGTTCGTCGTCTGTGTACTCCGGCTAAAAAATGGTAGAGTATGGCGAAAAACTCCATCTTATTTTTTCCTACAATTTCAGAATCGTCCAACATTGTTGTATCTTTTTGTTTGTAAACAGTGTTTTACTTACTTGCACTTTCTTAGTCTTTGCAAGTTCACTTTGTAAACATTCGGTCTGTAGTTCCGCCTACATTCGACGTGACCTTTCGACATGTTTCAATATGTAGCGCTGTGAATATGCTTAAAGTATACACTTTTATTTTCCGAAAAAAATGACCGATTGTTTCGCTAGGTAAGACCCTATTTCCTCGGCTGGGATCATTTAGAGCTACACACTTTAAACTACATTTTGGAAGTTCAAAATCGGGGGCACAATTAAAGTCCATTATATGAAGAAAAATCCTGAAATGTTTTTCTCAAAAACCATATTTTTTTTCACAAGTGAAGACAGAAAGACATGAACATCTTGGATGACAAGGGGTTAAGTAAATTATTTGTGAATTGTTGTTCTGGAAGTGGACTTCTCCTTTAAAAACTAAGCTCAGAATTTACTCCAGAGAGAATCGCGACACATTTGGAAAATCTCAGAATTGGTCCACGAATGGCGAAGCATTGTTTTATCACCGCAGCCCTAGCAGACACTAAATGAAATATTGTCACAAATGTAATAATAAATATATTCTAAGTTAACCATATTTCCGACAGTCCAGTTTTGTTACATATTCGTGAACATTTAAGTGTACGGTTAAAAACTAGATGAGAGTGCCATCTGCTGTTAAAAACTAAGCTCAGAGTCAATTCCAGAGAAAAACTCTCAGAATCAATCCACGAATCGCGATGCATCGATTTATTGACGCAGCCCTAGCAGACACTGTTTAAAAAATAGTCACAAAATATAAAAATCGTAGGTCGTAGGTAAACCGAAATTCAGAACCAACGTAATTTTCCCATGTCGGTTATTCCGTTTTTTTAATCCAGTTTATATTTTCCAATTAACAACATCTATAGTCGGCGCTATACGGATGTGTATGACCGTAGCGCTCACATTTTTTTTTTGCAGCGTTTTGCGCGTTTAAGACGGCGTGTCAAGTTAACGGAATTTAAACTTTGATACACAGCGTCGCACGTCAACGTCAGCTCCAAAACAGTGGACGAATCAGAAGACCACGGAGGCGGGGCAAGCGTTGCAAGCTTTTGTTTACAGTAGTAGGTTGGCATGGCAACTTTTGTATTTGACGGCAACACTGCGCTTTTTTAAAAACCATTCCTGAGTGCAAAGTTTTAAATTACTATTTAAAGTTGCATTTTTAATTTTTAGTAATCCTCACATTTTCCTAGCACTTCAGATGTTTCCTCGTAATTAAAATGTTGGAGAACATGTCCTGATTTTACTCGTACTGACTTCTCAGGCTTTAAGCAATCTCGTGTCCCTGATAACCCTGTGAAATGTCTTTTCTCATGGGCTCCGGTTTGCACGCTCATATTAGAACAGGCGACGGTCTATAAATGGGTCAAGACAGAGGAACTTTGTGAGTCAATCCATTGATTGTGCGCTGAAAGGAGAACATGAGCATATCTGTTTCATGCTCGACGTCTTTGTGCTTTTGTGTGAATGTGTGCCACTCCCCTCACCGGTTCACACTGCTCTTGTGTGTAAACAGCGTGGTGTTAACCGAGGTCAGGACTGCACAAAACCACAATGTTTTATTCATCTGTTTACCTCACTCTCGCTCTCCTTCCTCTGCAATCCAGCCGCTGCAGGCCCGATCCAGCTTCACCGCAGGCTGTCACACGCTCAGACCGAGCAGGCCATTGCATTGCATGCAAGCCTATTGGATAAGTCCAGACTGGCCCCCCTGCTTGTTTCTTTTTTTGAGCGAACAAAAAGAAAAGCCAGATGCATTGGCTTCATGTGTTTTTTTTTTCTTGCCTTTTGCTTTTTTACCCTGAAATGTGAAAGTCTATTTTTTGCTGCATTGCTCTTAGTGTGAAAAGTCATGTTTACCTAACTTCATCTTTTGTTACTTCATTCAACAGAAACATATTTTTGTTGACAGTTCCTTCAACTCTATTTAGTCTCCATACAAACATCTGATAAGCGTTAATACAATCCATCTCTCATGCTTTCTAAAAATGCCATTTATCTGTGTCTTCATGAACGGCGAGCCTTGTTGTGCAGATTTGCTTGAATTTACTTCCGCCCCCTTTGTGTTTGGTCTACAAACCGAATCTGACATCAGATTATTTATCAGGGAACAATCGGTGCCTTTTAGGAGGAGGATATCACATTTAATGCCCTGCTCAAATCAGAGCTATTTTTAAATAAATCCACAGCTGTGTAAGAGCTCTGAAAACCACTAGGGGTTTGTGGGTAGTCATCTTTTTATAAGCCAATTCGTTCTCAGAGCCTGAGATCTTTTTTTTTTTAATTCTCTCTTTAAGAACTCAAATTTAATTTAAGATTATCGCTCGCCATTGTGTTAAGCAATTGTTTGCTAACAGACACTATGCTAATTGCCTGCTAATAAGCGTCTGAATTGAACCCCGTTTTCGGCATTAAAAAGCGTCTGATGGCTAAAAAGCTCTGGCTGCCGCTGCCCATGTTCTCATTTACAACACGCACACACCTCGCACTGGTAATGAGCTCGGCTGGTGTCATATTTCCCTCTGGTTCTGATGTATCTGCCCGGTCCGGTGATTGACTGTGGAAAAACTTTGCTTTCTCTCCGACAGCTACACTGACAGGTGCGCTGTCAGGTTAACAGCCGTCCGGCGAGGCGCCGCTACACCGGTGTCTGTCTCGGCCTGATGAGGTTGGACTTGGAGAGAAGGCTGCTTTAATGAGATTACAACATTGGTCTCAAAGTCTACCGCTACTGGATCTCTGAAAAGGAAGGAATAATGCGTTTTTTTTCTAGGAAACAGGGGTATTAGGGGTCTTCTAACAGGGCGTTTGCACAATTTGCAGCCACAAAGCAATGTAAAGGCATTCATTTTCACATAGAGTTGCCTGTGAGTTGTGTTTTGAGTAGTAACCAACCACACAGAGATTTAATTTCTGTCAGTCTGAATGTCCCTGTTGCTAAGGAGTTTTGGTTTAAGTAAGACAAGACACCATTTATCGAAGTGTGTGGTGGTTTTTTTGTGACTGCTCTAGAATGCAGACGGTTGTGTGTGTGAGCAAGCTGGGAAGGATGGTGCAGAGAAAACAACAGAGTCATGCCTTTTTTATGTTGCGCTTTAAAAATGCATCAGGCATAAATGTTTAAAGGCAGGTGCCAGTTCGGTTCAGGCTCTCGGAGAGTTTGCTGCTGCTCTCACCTCATCTCTCCTGACAGGACCCAAACTTTACCGGCAGACAAACTAAAAGTTTTGAGAAATGCTATTTGAATTCTCGAGGGATGTGGAAGAGCTTTGTTTATAACCCTTGTTCTTCTTTGTCTGAGTTTTTTTCTTTTTTTTTTTAACCCTGGTTGCTTTTAGATTTCATTTAGTTTAAAGTTCTTGTTTTTTTTCTCTTCCATGTGCATTTAAGAGACTGCAAACAGTAGGGTAAATCCATTTTAGTGGCATTCTCTTTTTCTCTCAAAGGCCAGATACACATTTTGTGTTGAGAACCATTGTCCTCCCCCTATTTCATGCAACATTTCAGTGTCAAAATGTACCATAGCATCACATTTTTTTGAACATGTACCATATAGTACCTTGCTATTCTTGGAAATGCTGAATATGGTAATACACCACAGTCCTGTCATCATTGCTGAAGTACTGTTTCAACCTTTTGGTTTTTAACCCATCTTTGAACTCCTCATTTATGTCAGTGACCTGTTTTTGGTTTTAGGTTTACGTGTCATTTCTGCCAGACCTTTGGTTAACCTGTTAGCTGCTCTGCATTTTGCAGCCGTGCATTTGAAAGTGCTGTTCTTATGAAATGCGTGTGTTTGTCTATTGAAAGGTGGAAAAAGAACTTTCAGTATGACTGCGTTGCACAAATCTGAAAGTTCTGGCTGTTCCTCAGTGCTATCTGTTCCTCTCTCTCTTACTTAATTGTCCTTGTGTCCGTAGGGCCCTGAAGGTGCAGTCGAGGGGAGGAATGAAGGGATTTATGAGGTGTTAGCATGAAGGGGCCCCCTGGCCTCCTGCGCACTGTGTGTTAGAGAATGTCAAGCGTTCTGTGAACTGCGTCGCTGTGAGAGCCGTTGCACGCAGTGACTGCTCAACTGTGGAATGTGTTTTCAGTTCACGGTTTATCTCCCAAACCTGCGTGTCCATGTAGTTCCTTGGCTTACACCCTGAACTGTGAAACAAAGCGATAGTCTTTGCCTGTTTCTGAAGAAAAACACATCCATTGTGAACAGTCGCAACAAAATGTGGTGTGACAGAAGCCACCGCTTTGAAAAGAAGATTTGTTACAGCCCAAGTGAGTTTGAGAAAAGCCGAATGTGTGATTGATTCAGAATTTGAGCTTGAGAACTGAACGGCTATGAAAAGCCTCACCCTGAACCCCTCAGAACTATTCAGAGACCTGTGTGATTGCCGTCAACCTCCCCTCTCTTTTCCCAACTCGGTCGGCGTCTCTGCATTCTGATTCCTCAACCTCTCCACTCCACCTACTTGACAGCTTTTACTCCGAGGATTAAACAAGGAGTGCTTTGGTTCCCACTTGGGGAACTGTGCAGGGGCTTGCGTTTCTTGCAGCCCTCCATCGACAGCAGCCTGGGACACAAAGCGGGCATGTGTTCTCTGCCAAGGGACCTGATGGCATTTCTGGGCCTCTGAGTCTCTCTGGATTAGCGCCCTGGAATCTGGCTTCCTGGAAGCGGCGAGCCAGACGGGCTCCGCCAGCGGTACCTTGTCACATGCTCGGCCATCCATCTGTAGACGCTCTATTGGGTCTTTGTGAAGAGGACCCTGTTCTCAACCGGGTATCTGCTCAATGTTTAATTCCAAAAAGTACCACAGTAAATGGAGTCCCAGAAGAGCTACGGATGAGAGCTTTATATCAAATGTCTGCTGGGCATTTGTAACTATGGTTACCAGTAGACGGAGACGAGATTCTGAAAGGAGTGGAGGTGAACAAAGAAGCATTGGATGCACTTTGCAGTTATGCAGAACTGAACCAGAAGAACCTGTGTAATGTATTCCATATTTTTGCCAAGAAATGTAGACATTCTTTAAGTAACTTGACTTGAAAAGGTTTTATGTGGCCTTCTCACATTGTGCATCAGGGTCAACTGCATTTGGCCCAATTTATTCCCCTCATAACGGAACAATAAGCACTAATGGATTCTTACTCTATCCTTTAAAAGTTTCAAATGAACAACCTCAGGTTTTCTCCAGAATTCTGCAGAGCTGCAGAGAAGAGTTTCCGGCACTCAGCCAAGGTTTCACGCCTGGCAGAAGAGGGGAGGGTTTGACCCCACAAATCACCACAAAGCTGCTTCCACCTTGGGTTGGAAAGCAAATATTCCCACATCTTTACCCCTGCATGTGTTCTGAAAAACCAGAGGCACTGCCTCCCACATCATTTTTGACATTCTTACATGTCATCGGGCTCTGCTGGTTGGTTTGAGGAGGATTTGTCCTTATTAGATACCCATAGAGCCTTGTGGTTAAAACCATAATCGTTTTTCCTACCATTCCTGGCACTGTAAAGGTGCTGAGCCCCAAAAGATGGGCCACCTGTCATCATTTGTGCCTGAATTAACTTGTCTTATTTGTGGTCCTGTAGGTCAGCGCTGTTTGGATGCTGAACCCCAGCAACGTTTGCATTCCCAGAGTGTTTTTGGCCAGCTCTTGTTTTTTTTCAATCCGGATTGATTGAAGTCCTCACTCTCTTGCCCTCTTTCTCTCCCCCTCTCTCTCTCTCTGAGAGTCAGAATTGATTGAAAGCAGCTCTCTGTCTCGCTCCTGGAGTGCTTGCCTGCAGGCTTCCCTCCAGAGTACACTTAAGGACTTTTCCACTCCTTCTGACAGGCATCAGTAATCAAGTCCTTGTCCTGATCCAGGAAGCGTGTGTTGGTATTCAAGCCCTGCTGTCTCTCTCTGGCTGCCGCTGAGATCGGATCAGCATGCTGGTAATTCATATTCGAAACTGTCCTCGTGCTGCACCCTTCTCTGAGGAACCGTCAGAATAAATCCAGCTATTCATCAAAGTCCTGTAGATCTGCCTGTCTCAGCTTGGTGAAAATGGAGATGTTTAGACACATATAAACCGGATACATTCGGCTGCTCAAATTCTGTTCGTTGTGCGGTAAGAGAAATGCTTGAATGCGTGAATATTTTATCAGCCCTCATCTGGAGTGGCAGGCCAAAGTAGTAGCTCTTCTTTGTTAATCACACGGATGAGAGAGATATTAAAGACTTTTACCTGACATGCACTGACATCTTTGCAGTTAGGAGAGAGATAATGAGCAAGAAAATGTCTGAGGGATGGAATAAGATGCTTTCCATTTCTTGCCCTAATGCCTGATCCGGAAGGAAGGTTGGAATTTGCTGAAGTTTATGCAATTCAGATTGGTGAAGCTCTTTCTCTTAAGGGAGTAGTAGTAATGAGCCAAGTAGTGAATGAGCTAAAACCTTACAGAAATTGAGGAACAGACAGTTTCCTTGATAAGTGATAGACCTGCCATTATTAGCAAAGTCCATCTCTTTATCTCTTGGTTACTGTTTAGCACTTAGCACAGCTGACAACTTAAAACAGTGATGTGATCAACTTCAGAATGAAGAGCTGTTTTTCATAGCACAGTGTGTGACTGTTTTTGAAGTAACAACAGGGGGTGCAACAAATACTGACCCCTTAGCTTAGGAAAGGCCACATCAAAGTCCTCAATCCTGTTCTGGAGGCGAGCCAGACTCTCTCACTCTTTCTCTCTCCCCCTCTCAGTAATCTGTGGTTCACCTCTTCTCTGAGTGCAAGAAGGCACTCTGGGTTCTTTTCCTTTTGTCTCTCTACCCTGCAAATTGATCCCTTGGCTCGGGATGAAATGGTGCAGTTGCCGAATACTCTGATTAAACCCCTTTTCCTTTTAAGGATCTGCCTCACAGGAGGAAATTGGGTTTTGTTCTGAGCCAAGAGAGTGCTTGCAGATTCCAGTATTTCATGGCTAAGCTCTAGAATTACTTCTGGAGTTCACAGGTGATTATGACCTTAACCAGAATTTCAGAGCTTGCAGTCAAACAACAGAGACTATGGAATGGTTATCCAATTATCAGCTCAACCTGGCAGAGGTTTTAGGGAAACCAAAGAGTAACCATACTTGAGCTGGGTAATTCGCAATCTCTTGACTTGAGTATGGGCCTTGTACTTAGGCCTAACATTTGGTATCTCCTCTTGGAATTTGAAATCCTCTGTAATAACTTGATGTTAGACCAAATTACCAAACCCCACCGGTAGTTTGTTTTTTAGAATTGGTGGTGGGGGGGGTTCACTGGATGCAACGCCATCTCATAATTCCATGGGCTGTTGAATCTGGGCTCAAGCGTGTGGCCAGAATTTCCTCATGGCTCTGCAGTGTGTTAGCCGTCTTCTGTCTCTTCCCTCCTGCTCTACTTGCATTCTCACCCCTCCCTTCCTCCCGCTACCCTCCTCCCGTCCTCTCTCATTTAGTTTTATCTGGGCATTAGCGGATTAAGTGCTTGAACTAACGAGGTCATCAAACTAAGGCTTCTTTCTGAGAAAGGCAGAGCGAGAGTGTGGAACAGATTTTCTGGTTTCAGAGTACATGTTGTGGATACTGTTTACCCAAGAGCATTTTGGGCACAGTCTACCCAAGGGTGTTGTGGATGGCCCTTTGTTGAAGGATGCTGATGGTGATCTTTAATCAGACATTACCTCACTCCCAGTGTCTCTTTACGCCTGATCTTACCTGTCACTCGGAGGGGAGGTTGATCCTTGGACTTGATGGGCTGCTAGGATTTGCATAATGGTGATTGCGAGCATTGCAGCTTGTCACAGTTTTACAGGGGCCCTTCGGCCCTTAATCTCCCTTCCCTTAGCTTTCTCTCTCTTTGTTCCTCTGAACACAGTATGCTCAGGGTTTGTCCTTGCCTGATAAAAGTATTTAGACCTCACTTCACTCCTCTAAACATTTGAATGCATGCAAAGCGTTAGCCAGTGTCAGATTCACGGGGTAGGTTCTGTGGTAGAATCATAGATTCATTTTGCTGACCTGGCCTTGTCTAAAATAGGTTCCTTTGATTTGAATTTTGACGTATTGCTAAATATATTGTTTTCTTTGAGAGATGATAGTTGAAGTTGAACACTGTGGCTGCATAAAGTGTACCCTTTAGTAGAAGACTCTCGCTGACTGATGATGGGTAGGCATGTTTTCCTGTGCGGATGAAAGTGGAAGGGTGAGTCTCTTTCTATTTCTCATTACCCTTCTATGCGTCGCTCTCCCTCTCTGGGAGGTTGCCCCTCCTTCCTGCTTTGCTGAACAGTAACAGGAAGCCTTTGAGAGGCTATAAATAGTTGGTGCACTCTCTCCTCCTCTCTTTCTCTCTCCATTTTTCTCTCTCCCCCTCTCTAAATCCCTGCAGATAGCTCACTGTAAGTGACAGGTCCGTCGTTGACTGAGGATGCAGTGTTCAACCTCCCTGTAGCCCTCAGCGCACCAGCAGTGTCGGCTGACTGCCAGCGCCCAGCAGATAAACTCTGCCTGAAGAGCTTCTCCAAGCCCTGCCAAGTCAAAAACACCCAGGGCCCTTTAACCCCCCTTCCCCCCCCTCCCTTTTTACCCCTTCCCTCCTCCTGCTGTTGGGCGAACAAGCGGTGTCCTTGTACCGCAGCTCTCAACATTCAAGAGCGGTGTCAGTTACTCAGGGATCCTTCAGAGAGAGGGCTGTTTGAGTAGGTGGGAAAAAGGAGGAAAAGAGAGGGAGGACAAGGTGGGAGGTGAAGTAAATCGAGAATGTGAGAGGAGAGAAAAGGAGGGAGGTTGTTTTTTGAAGTCTGTGGCGTTCGAGCCGCTTTCAGAGGTAAGCCTGTGGTTGTTAAAGACAGGTTGAAGCGAGTTTGTGTGTGATGTAAGGTCTGGCAGCTGAGATTTGCGGTGGGGCGGAAATAGTATCACGGTCTAAGGGTCAGCTCCGCCTTGCATGGAACGCTAGTCCTCCCATTTCGGCCTCTCTTGTTCAGCCTCTTTTTGTGCTTTGAGTTTCACTCTGACTACTGCTAATTGAATTTGTAACCATAAATCATTTTCGTTTTTGACTTTTGACCTCGGAATAGACAAAAGCATGCATTCTCACTGGTACTCCTTGCTTTTTACTGATAGCTTATCTGTAAAAGCCACCCCCAGATCTCCAGATAGTTTTTTTTACAGTGATGTTGTTTCTGGTTAAATGACTAATTTCTTATGTTTCCTTTTTTAGCATCCTGCATGTATTTCCTGATTACACAATTGTTTTGCTTTTATCTCACAACATAGAAGAGAGAGCTTCATCAATTCAGTGATAAAGCCGTTGCGTCCAGGGTTGTTTGTGCAGTCAAATACCTTAGGCTTTGGATACATGTGCCGTCTCAGTTTTCCTGATTAGCAGATATCCGGCAACAGCTGGAATAAATGTTATTTAGTGCCTGTTTGTTGCTGATGCTAAAGAGGTGTTTGCACCGTCAAAATAAAAGCAGACCAAGTATACATATGGTTCTGTTTAGCAGAAATGGATTTTGAATTTTTTTTATGGTACTTGCAAGCCATTTTAGGGATGTGAGATGTTATTTGTACAGCTTTCTATGCAGTATCCCACAGTTGGTTTAGCAAAGTGCCAATGTCATGTAGAATATTCCAAATCTGTCACTTTTGAGGTTCCATTTCAGGTAAGATTCACTCTTGGAAGATGGCGACCTATGTAGGCAATAGATGAGGTTTGAAGAAGTATATCTGCATTGTCTATCCCTCTGGCTTTTCGCACTAACTCTTTTGTTGTTAAAATGTTCATTACAGATCATTGGTCATTGACGAATAGGATTGCAAATGAGATTAAATCCAAAATCTGTTTGTTATTGTTGGCATGTGCTGGGTTGTTATCCAACATTTGGACAAGTTAATCTCCTCTGGAACGTTCTAAAGCTAACACCAGTTCCCTGTTCAGTCCACATTGCCAAATTCCAAGAGCTGTTTCTTCTCCTCTGTCCCTCAGGGCTCCTTATCTTCATCGCCTCTTTCTTGACCCACCCTACCCTCATTCCACTCCCTACTGCTAGTGCACCAGTGGCTGACCTTGAATGTGGGTTATTATTGTAATAATAGTAGTTCTGCTTTTGTGGAATGACCTGAGGTCAAGAGGGCGGGACTTGGTTGGCAGAGAAACCTTGGGGTGGTCCGGTAGTTTCCATAACGCAGACAGAACTTTGGAACTCCATTCAAATGCGTAACATTGGAAATTCTGGAAGTGGATGGGGTTTGTTGGAACTAATGTGAAGTTGGGGTTCGTAAGCGTTTCGAACTTGAAGTGTTTTTCTTTTTTGCTGACTCATTCCACTTACGCCTACAGCTTAAATGGTGCAAAACAAACTTTGAAAAGCCAGAGCTCGGTCTCAATGGTGTATTGATGAAAACTGTCTGAGGGCGAGATTGTGACCTCCTCACAGGAATATTACAGGGTTTCATTGCTAGTTGGGCTTTGTGTAGAACCTTTTAGCTATGCTTCATTTGTGCATAGATTCAAGCTGCCCAGTTTTTTAAAAACTTCATACCATAATGGGTCATTGACGTATAAGGATTTTCAACAGTATTTGAAAGTATAGATCAAGTATTTGATCTCGATGAATTCGCCATAGCCTTAAAAAATGTCATGTGGTGCAACCATGATTTATATTAAAATTAATTTCCTTAATAGGCGTAACATTTTTTTTAGATGTTCTCAGTATTTAAATTGTTTAGAAACAAAGTATTTGCACTTATTTAGAGTTTTTGTAAATAATGATCTTATATTTTTTGTTCTATAATTTCAGAGTTGCCTTCTTAAATGTAGTTAGCAGACTTGTTTTCTGAAAATTGCATAAAACTTCACTTAAGCATACTGTAGCAGTGATCCATATTTTAACCACAGAAATTATATTTTATTTTTAATTTAATAGTTATTCCTGTTATTGGTCGCACCACATGATGAGTGGTCACTCCAAATGACACAATGACCTTATATCGTTAAAGATCTACTGTAAAGATTTTTTTTTGACGTCATACCACATGATATCCAAAACTACATACCAGCTGTTATAAAAGTGTTTTTTGTTTTTTTTTCAAATTTGAGAGTTACAAACCTGCTTAATGCTTTCGTAGGTCCTTGGCAATCCTATTTTTGAATGGATTTCAACATAAAAGTCCCAAAATGGTAGTTTCTTGATGGTTGCACCACATGATATTTCATTAAATGGAATTCATCAGACAAAGTTTGTTTGTATATTATGATGGAAATACAAATACAAAATGCTTTACAATTTTATACAGGATTATAAAAGACTTTAGAAATCATGTCAAATAGTGCAGAAAATTAATCGGAACAAATTTAGGGTAATTTCAAAGATGGTCGGACGGTCAGACCACATGATATTTTGACACTTTAAATAACAGAAAAATTACAAATAACTAATGTTTTTTAAAAAGTTAAAGTGGGTACAAACGTTCATACATATGGCATAATTTTTATGCATTTAAACCAATTTTAACTGAAAAAATGCAATCAGACCAAAAATTTACACCTCACGTCACCCTAATACCATTAAGGCACTTCTGGACTTTCGAAGAACTGAACCTGTCGACCCTCGGCCTAGCACCATGTCCCAGTGCATTTTTCCAACTAAGAGAGAATTAACTGAATACACTTTAACAGCCACTCAGTTTTAATTTTCAGACTAATAAGCTATGCAACCAAGCTTCTGAAATCCACAGATGGAGAAACCAGACTGTGCAGGGTTTCAGTTTGCAACCTTGCCATCCCTCGGTTGAAGTTCACAGCTGTACGTGAGCCCCACTCCTGTAACTCGATGTAGTCGAATGGTTTTGGTCAATTCCATTTCCGTCCTGTTTATTTTAACGAGTTTATACCGTGAAATGAATTCCACCTTCTTGAAAGGAAGCCGAGCATATCACAAGCTAGTTTCATTAACCGATTGGACGAAGTGGGCCTCGTAGATGGCCTCATGTGCATTTACTTAGAGTTGTTTGTTAGCCTTCGCTTTGAATCACATTTTGTTCCAGACAGCTTAGCATGCACTTCCTTATGGAATCAATAGATGCTAAGCCATCCGTTAAAGCTTGTGTGGTTATCAGGCAATCTGAGGTCTCTCACTCTTTCTGGGCAGACTGATCTTCTACCATCTGGCTTAATGCAGGTTGTTTGCCCTGAATGCTTGTATGCTTCAAGGACTCGTCTTTTTTTCTTTTTCCCACGCAGGAAACACTATCTTGATTGTTATGCTGTCTGTAGGGGAGATTTTCCTCTCGGCTCTTGCTTGCGTTGAGGTCAGATTACTCAGAGCGGTACTAGGTGGGTTTTTTTTTGTTTTTTTTTGTTTTTCCTCTTCAGGCCACACAAATACATCTTCACCAACACTCCCCTTTCCCCCCCTACGCTGTACTCCACTCGTTTTCTCCTCTCGGATTGTCTGTTTTCACGCATGGGCTGAAAAGTGAGAGCACCCCAGAGGTGAACTGGCGCTGATCCATCTTGGAGAAACTGGGGCAAAAGCAGAGAAAGCCAGTTTAAATGCTGTGGTGTCTACAGTAGCAGTGAGTAAAAGCCTGGCTTTATGTGAGCTGCGTTTTACGTTGTTGTGGTTTAATAATAGCTTTACACTCTCGGTTCACAACAACAGTGCTTTGAAATGACGTAAAGTCATTCAGTTTTGCTGAGAATTAGAGTGACAGTGATCGCTGGTAATGCAATAAGGTTGAGAAGCTTACTGGCAACCAACAGAAGTAAATATGAGTAGGCATCAGGGTTAAAGCTAAGTCTTGCTGTGTGTAGACCATTGAGCCATTTGTTGGTTCGTTGGATCAATTAAAATGGTTGGTTTAAAACATTAGCCTTTTTTTCGGTCCTAGTTTAAGCCAGGTTTATGTGGTGACAGTGCAAACGTGTAGGCGCGGGTCTGCTTTGCTTTGAATGCTTATTTTAACAGCCCAGATGTTGTTGTAAAACATGACTTTCAACTCAGCAGCCTGGAGGTACGGCTTTAATGTGAACGGTCCTTATCTTTATTTAGTCCAACAGTCCAATCTTTATCTGCACGTCTGTGGAAAAGAGCTACGCATTAATTTACGTCTTGAGTCAAGTCTTACTTAACAACACAAACAATAATAATAATACTACTACTACTAATAATAATAATAACATCAAAATGTCTTTTAGTAATAATAATAATAATAATAATTACAATTTTTAAATAGTAACAGTACAAATGTTGGCTTTTTTTATTTTAATGTAATTGTTGCTTTTTATATATTTTTTTTTTAGCACCGGTGGTGCGAGCACCCCATCGTAATTGCTCAGTTTCTTCTTCTTCAAAATTAATTGCATTTTTGGGGGCCTAAACATGCTCAAACTCATGAAACTTTGCACACACCAAAAGTGGTGACAATTTACATCTGATATGGGTTTCAGAAGTGAGTGTGGCAAAATAGCTAGATAACGCCACCTATAAAATTTCAACAAAGTGCCCTTCGAGCTATGTTTCACACACATGTATGAAATTCGGTGCACACATGTAACACACCAATACCTACAAGAAAGTCTTGCGGTACGAAGTCCGAAACCCAACAGTAAGTCTGTTATTTTGAATTTTCTCAGCAAGTGTGTTTTTTTTTTTTTTTTTTCTCCATTTTTAGGCGTTGTGTTTAAATGAACTCCTCTTAGAGATTTAAACAGATCAACACCAAATTTGGTCAGTCTAATCTAAAGCCCTTTGTGATGTTAAATTGTGAAGATCTTGAGTTTTTGTTGAAGGGCGTGTCCGTGGCGGCCTGAGTTGTTATGGTTTAGGCATACAATGTCCAATTTGCACAAATTCACATGTTTGATAAGAGTCCTGTCCTGAACACATGCCCATATTCAGTTATAGTCATAGTCACAGCGCCACCTGCTGGCAACAGGAAGTGGCATGTTTTACGTTCTAACAAACTCAGAGATTTATTGACATCAGCATTATATTTGGTCAGCCTACTCTAAAGGCCTTTGCAATGTTAAATTGCGAAGATGTTAAGTTTACGTTAAAAGGCGTGTCCATGGCGGCCTGACAAAATTCGATGTTTCGCCATTGGAATAGGTGTTGCCATACAATGTCTGATCTGCCCCAAACTCCAACTGTTTGACAAGTTTCCGTGCCTGAACACATCTAAAGGCCAATATTCAGTTATAATCGTAGCGCCACCTGTCGGCAACAGGATATGTCATGTTTTACACTAACTCAAACATGTTCAATCTGCACCAAACTACATATGTTTGGTCAAAGACAATATTCAGTTATAGACATGGCACCACCAGCTGGCGGCAGAAAGTTTGGCACATGTAAATGACAAATTCCTCCTATATTTACCACTTTAAATACATATTGCTCACCATTCGCTGTTTTCCTAAAGCCACTGAGTGGCGGTGAGGGCCTTTTCAACGCTGCTTGCAGCTTTAATATATTATATTAAACTAGATTTAATGTATTTTAGAATAATAATTATAATAAAAATATATATTTAACTTATTTTTATGTAAATGATAATACTAAGTGGTATAGTCTTTTTATAGTAATACTGCTATATCTAGTTATTTAACTAGATTTAAAAAACATGAACAAAAAATGTTTAAAAAACAATTAAATGTTAATTTTAAATGCAGCATTACATCAAGTTTTCGATATGTTCATTTCAACCACTTGTTTTTGTAATAGTAAATACTATTACAAAACAAAAAAGCTTATGCTTATGTGGTCTTGTAACAGTAATGTTACAGTTTTTCTCACCATTGTCAGGTCTCCATATTTAGCTCTCAGCGTCTGCTGACATGCAGAAAACACTCACTATTGGTTGCCAGCAGCAGCACACAGGTGTTGTTGAGGTTACCACTCCTTGCTTCCTTTCCAAGGCTCTCTCTTTCGGTTGCTCAACAGATGCGCACACACGCTCACACACGCACACGCTTTCACATTCACAGCAATGCATGTACACACGCTCATCTCGTAACGGCGAGCCAGATAGAGGCGTCTTACAGGTAAATAGATGCATGTTACTTGTATATCTGACATGTGAAAACGATGCATGTTTTGCTTTTTGTTTCCTGCTGATTGCATTTGTCATTGTGGTTTTATCAAACGGCGTGAGACTGTTTGTTTTGTTCCTGTTTTTTTTTTCCTCAGTGCTCATAATTGCTTTGTTGCGCGTGTGGCGCGTAGGTATCTTTCTGTTCTCCAGGAAGGAGAGAGTCGCTCCTTCTGTTGTTGCTAGGATGTGCGTCTCTTCATCCTCTTAGCAACAGGTGATCTCTCACTGAGAGGCTGTTGCTAAGGGCCGTCGAACGAAGGGAAACTCCCTGCGATTATCCCGCCTTTCCCACGGGGCTCCGCTTGGCCTTCCACCCACTCAATCAACCGCTGCATCTGATTGGCAACGAGCGCCGCCAGTTAGGAGCCGATCCAATCGTTTGCTTCGAACTCTGAGGAGGTATAAAATGTCTCTCAGATGGTGTCATTGTTTGCGGTCTGAACCAGGAAACCGTTTTCCCCCAGTGTTTTCGTCGATGCAGAACATCGAGCTGCTCGGCGTGGTTTCCAAAATTGATATTCTACCTCCTCTGCACTCTGCTCGCGTGGCCAATTGAGCCAAATTAACCGTGCATAACGCCTGTCTGTCTGTGAAGCTAGCAGTGTGTTTCTGCCTGCTGTTGCTGAGGAGTGGTAACAAGGTTTCTGTGGTAAACACGGCTAAAACGCCGCGTTCCGTTCACCTGTCAGTTTGTCTCGCTGTCAAACCCTCGGCGGCGGTTGTAGCTCCCGCGCTCTCGTAACGAGTCAACAGCCAGGCTTCTGTCACGATAAAGAGAGCCAACCTGCTGGAGTGGCTAGTGCTGCTCTTCACCCTGACAGGAGGATAACAAGAAATCCACAGGGATGCTGTTACCAGGAGATGTCAGGCTGGAAAACTCTGCATTTCACATCTGGTTTTTGTTCGTTTGATATTTGTACACTTGAAGTGAGCCAAGTAGGGATGGATCAGGAAGGACTAGTCAATTTGCAAGTTCGACTGTTGTGTTTATAGAGGCCTTGTTTTTTAAGCTTTAATAGTATGCTGAAGTCCATAATTAGTGGCCATGTTTACAACGGGTTTGGACAGCCATTTACAATTTGCAGCCGTGATGTTTTTTACCCAAGTTATGTGTATTTATAACACTATACTGTTGTATGCTATCTGTCTGTTTTTTCCACTTTCGTAAAGTCATAGAAACTCTACTGAAGGTTTTGTATTGCTGTTGGAATGCAAAAATATATTTGTCATAGTTCCCATTCAACTCTTTATAGAAGTTACTCAACTGTGACGAACCCAGGAAATGTGAAAAGCGAGTCCTGTTTGCATCAAATGGCAAAATCTCCAAAACACATTTGCGAGAAAAAAAATCTGAATTGCAAATTTTCATCTCACAATTCAGACTATTTCTCGAAATGGTGAGTTTATATCACAATTCTGAGAAAAAAATTCTGAATTATGTGATACAAACTTGCATTTGTTAAAGTGCTCATATTATCCCTTTTCAAATATGACCTTTTATGCAGTATGTGAACATAAACTATCTGCAAAGTTGTGAAGCCGACAGTGCATTTAGTGTCTATCAAAAAAAAAGAAAAAAAGAGTCGCTTAACAATCGCCTGAACGAGTCTGAAGAATTTGAATCTTTTTCTGTTACGGCTGTACGTCATGAAGTAACACATTTGCGTAATATCCGCCCACGTTCTACATCACGAGCAACTTGCCCGCCCACAAACAGTAAAATTTCCATGTGGTTTACGTCATGTCGAAGACACTATATCCTAAGTACAATGCAGGATTCACCAAAGGCTTGCTTTTAAAAGATGAATCAGTGACCAGTTTATTTGGACTGGCTTGCTCCTCTGAACCTCTACCTGTAAGTGTGATTAATTGATGGATGTATTTTCTACCGATCGTTCAAAATATGTAGTTGTGTGTTGTGTAACATTGTCAAGTAACATCTTTGATGATATGAGGGTGAGTAAATTATCAGGGCATTTTTATTTTGAAAGTGGAGTAATCCTTTAAAAATTGTTGCTCTCATATAACGTTACTCTGTATCATGCAAAATATTTATTTAGTTGTGTGTTCGCTCCACGCAGTTCGTAGGTCTCTGTCTAACCGACTGACAGCTTTATCTGTTCACTCGCTATTGTCTAGAAATGTCGATGAACAGTGAATGTTTGTCGTTTGTCGTTACTTGAAGTTCTGACAAAGAATAGAACAATACGTTGGTGTACAAGTGCTTTATCAATACGTTTCTGCGTTGGGTTGACGCATATACTATGGCTGTCTGGGTGTTGTTGTTTACCACCGAGTTTGTGGGCTAGAGTAACGGTGATGGGCATTCCGTGTTTGAAATTCGCTCCAAGCAGTAACGTTAAACCAATTACAAAAGACTGGGTCATCTGACCAATCACCGCAGATCAGTGTCACGCAAAGGAGTGGTTTGGACAAATTCATCTTAATGAACCGTTTGGGAGTCGTTGAGCAAATAAGGTAAAATAAATGCATATTATAAGACAATAAAATTGTTTTTTTGACCTTGCAAGCATGTCAACTTGTTGTTGGGGACTCCCAAAACCAAAATATGAACCTTTTAAAATCCATAATCCTTTTAAAAAAAAATCTGAATTGCGAGATACAAACTTGCATTTGCAACGAAAAATTTGAATTGCAAGTTTTTATCTCGCAATTCAGACTTTATTGTCTATTTTTTGTTTTTCCACTTTTGTAAACTCTACTGTAGGTTTTCTGTTGCTGTTGGAACGCAAATATATATTTCTCATAGTTCCTGTTCACAAGTTTACTCAACTATAACAAACGCAAGAAATGTGAAAAGCATCCATTTCGCCCATGCAAAACCAAGTCCTATCTACATCAAATGGCGAAATCTTAAAAACTGATTGCCAAACTTTCATTCAAATTACATATTTGAGATCAGCAATAAAATCTGATATTAATGTTTATATATTTGAGGTTGGTCCAGCCAATGCACAATCTCAGAATTGGTTTTGTGACAGCCATATTGCGCAATGCAGATTCTCCCATTTATAGTAATATGAGTGAATCATCTATATATAAAGTCTCTGGCTGTATTTTAACATGCCAACTCTAACTGTTGGGCACTCAATAGTTGGCTTTTAAATGGCTTTAAATGTCGTGTTGAGTGCAAAATGGTTTTAAATGCACTACATAAACATGCCTTTGGCCCTAAATCAGTGTAATTTCAATCAAGGCTTCCTGAAAGGGACGTTTGAGCCAAAAATATTTACTCCCCCTCATGCTGTTTCAGACCTGAATTACTTTGTCTTCTGTGGAACCCAAAAAATCCTGTTTTGTTTTTGTCCATTCAGTTAAGTCAAAGGGGTCCAATGTTGTGTTCCCCATTGACATCCATTGTAATGAACAGTTGAAACATTCTTCAGAATATTTTCTTTTGTGCTTATATAGAGATATAAAGTGAGTAAGTGATGAAAGAGTTCTCTTTTTTGGCTGAATTAACCCTTTACAAATAGTCATGTAGCACATTTCTTGAGCCGTGTCCCTTGAAGAAACCAAAGCTTTGAAATCAATCATTTTAAATGTCTACTTGGCTGGCTTGGTGTTAAACAACTGGAAAGCAAAATGAATGTTGGCACTCAAAGCAAGGCAGGCAGGCGTATGTTGGCAGATGATCCTGAGATGCTCTCTGGCTTTAATGAGACATATGTCTGTTTTGAATCTCCTCTGAATGTGGGTTATGAAAGAATGGGGGGTTTAGCAGAGAAAGTCAGCTCTGTGTACTGGATGGCACTGTTAATGCGGGGGCTTTCGTTTGTCGTTTGTTGTTTTTTCCCCTCTTTGCTCTTTTTCACACACATTTTCCCCCCCTGTGGTTCAAAGCATTTTTCTTGCTTTCTTTCTTTGAAGATATTGATTTGGTTCAGAAATGTTTCCTTTGCTCTCAATTTTGTTTTCCTTAATGGTTTTTCTTTGTGTTTTTGAGCCTTTACCCATGAGAAACCTATGGAAGCCATTACCACCGCTGAGTTAAAAATAAAAAAGGTAATTGTGACTTATTATGACTTTATATCTCACAGGTGTGACATAACTCGCAATTTTGTGTTATAAAGTGAAATATAAACTGAGAACATATCAGTCTTTTTTCCCTTCAAAATTTAACTTTAACTTGCAATTGCAAGTTTATATCTCACAATTTTGAAAAAACAAAAGTCAGAATTGTGAGAAACAAACTTGCATTTGCGAGAAAAATTCAAAATTGTGAGATACAAACTTGCATTTGTGAGGAAAAAAGTCAGAATTAAGAGATACGAAGTTGCATTTGTGAGAAAAATATCAGAATAGTGAGATACCAACTTGCATTTGTGACCAAAAAAATTGCTAGATACAAACTTGC
>JAHKKF010375010.1:0-16745 GCA_019740295.1 Labeo calbasu | reverse complement strand
ATTTTAAAAGTGTTGTTTTAGGAAGTTGTCTTTGAAACACAATTATTTTATTTTATTTTATTTTATTTTATTTTATTTTATTTTATTTTATTTTATTTTTTAATTTATTTTTTAATTATTTTATTGCCTGGTCTGCTTGTTTGTTTGTTTGTTTGCCCAAATATCAATAAAAAATAATACTATTTCTTTGTACAGCAAAAAAAAAAAAAAAAAAAAAATATATATATATATATATATATATATATATATGTATGTGTGTATATTTACATTTTTTTATGTAATTTTGTTGTAAACTTTTATTTTTATTTTATTTTACTTTATTTTAAAACTGTTGTTTTAGAAAGTTCTCTTTGAGACACTATTTTATTTTATTTTCAGTTTTTTTTTCTTTTATTTTATCGTATTTTAATTTGAGTGCCAGGTTTGCTTGCTTGTTTATTGGCCAAAATATTAATACAATTTAAAATATAAAAATTATTGTTATTAAAAAACAAAACAATACATATATTACTATTGTAATAATACTATTTCTTTGTACAGTAAAAAAGACATTTTAACAAATATGTTAAGTTTTGCATAATTTTATTATGGACTTTATTTTATTTTATTTTAAAACTGTTGTTTTAGAAAGTTGTCTTTGAAACAAATATATACTACATACTTAAACATTCATAAACGAGTAACGCATTCTTTTAGACTGCTTGTGTGCACTTGTGCTTTGGGACACGTCTAAAAAAGCATCATTTTTTTTTTAATTAAACATCACCTCCTACACACAGATCTAATAACAGAACAGCAACAGCTCATTAAAACCGCCGTGCCATTTACACTTCAATTTTTTTTGCTGTTGTTTTCCATCCCTCTTCGTGCTATACCATATGCTAATATTTTAGTCAATTCTCATTCTGGAAGCACTAACCATACACACTCTGTGAAATGGAGTCGTAATAGCCAAACACCGACTTGCAGGTGCAGTGAGACAGCTGAATTTTTAAAGAGGACCTGAAGGAAAGCGCCCCTCTGACAGAAAGTGTGTGTGCTTGTCTGTGTTGTGTTTGGATGCTAGATGAAATAAGAGGAGGTCTGCGAGGTCATTCCTCAGCTCTTTATGTGGACTTGTGCTGAGTGAGTCTGCCTCAGCATCCAACCTTGATGATTTCTCCATTCTGCTGGATGCAGGAGTTTCTGTGGGTCGTCGTTTCTTCTCTTTGTTCCTTGTTTTGGTGCACTGCTGCATCTTGTTTCACTGGGCTCATGAACTGTTTACTGTAGTAAAATCAGTTCAGATTCACAGCTTGTGATTGTAGATTTGTTTGGCCTTCCTGTACTCGCCTTTTCCCCTTCTTGCTCCCTCTCCTTTTGCACTTCCATGTTGGTTTTTCTCTTTTCCTTTGGTTTGCATTTCTTATTTCCTTACCGTTTTCTTATTTGCTTTCTTTTCACCTTCCTTTTGCCTCATTTCATTTTACATTTACTTTTACATTTCCTCTTTCATTTCCTTACCTTTTCCTTTTGCCTTTTTTCATTTTCCTTCATCTTAAATTGTATCGCTCCTTTTTCATTTCCTCTTTCCCGTTCCTTTGATTTCCTTTTCTTTCCCATTTCCTCTTTCATTACCTTGCCGTTTTCTTTCTTCTTTTTGTGTTTTCATTCCCATATGTCTTTTCTTCTATTCTGACATTTCCTAAAACCTGCTCTTTTTAATTTTGTTCTCTTCTTTCTTTTTCATTTCTTTTTCTTTGTTCTCATTTACCTCTTATTTGCTCCTTTTTCATCACCTTTTCTTTTACGGTCCTTTTAAACCCTTACCACCCCATTCATTTCCTCCTCCTTTTCCTTTCCACTTTTCTTTAATTTTCTTACCTGCTTTTATCTGTTTCTTTTCTGTTATTTTCTTTTCTTCTTTTTTTTTGTCTTTTCTTGCACCACTATTTTTTTTCTGTTTCTATTCTGTCATAAATCACCTTTTATTACAATTGTAATAATACTATTTCTCTGTACAGAAAAGACCTTTTTTAACAAAAATAGCAAGTTTTGATGTAAGTTTATTGTATGTTTTATTTGAAGAATTGAAGATTGTGAACTTTATTTTAAAACTGTTGTTTTAGAAAGTTGTCCTTGAAACACTTTTATTTTATTTTATTTTATTTTATTTTATTTTATTTTATTTTATTTTATTTTATTTTATTTTATTTTATTTTAGAGTGCCACATTTGCTTCTTTGTTTTAAATATAAATATAAAATTTATTTAACATAGATAATCCATTTTTGTGTAATTTTATTGTAAGCTTTATTTTTATTTTATTTTACTTTATTTTAAACCTGTTGTTTTAGAAAGTCTTTGAACCACAACTTTTAATAAATTTATTTTATTGTCAGGTTTGCTTGTTTTGTTGTTAATAATAATAATAATAATAATAATAATAAATATTTTATACAAAACAATAAATATATTATCATTGCAATAATACTATTTCTTTGTACTATAAAAAGGACATTTTTAACAAAAATAGGTTATTATTTAATTTCATTGTAAACTTTATTTTTATTTTAATTTATTTTAAAAGGTTTTTGCATTAATATACAGGTAAAATAATCTTTTAGTCTGCTTGTGCATCTTTCTCTTTTTTTCTTTTCTCCTCTTGCACTTTCTTTTTTCATTTCATCTTCTGTTTTCCCTTTTTTTTTTCTGTTGTCATTAACCACCTTTATTCTTTTCTTTTTTCCTTTTTCTCTTGCACCATTTCTTTTTATTTTCATTTAATCTCCTATTATATATTTTTTTTCTTCTCTATTGTCATTAATCACCTTTCCCCTTTTTTCTTTTCTTTTTTGTTTTCTTTTCCTTTCTTTAGTATTCTGTATATTCCTTATACTTTTGTCAATTTATTTTCTTCTCTTTCCTATTCTTTCTCATTGTCTTTTATTTACACTGTCTTTTTCCCTTTCTTTCCTTACCATTTCCCTACACTTTTCCTTTTCATCTCCTGTCGTTTTCTTCTTGTCCTCCAGACACGCTTGACAAACTGATGGCTCAGTGTTCTCCCAGCTGCTTGTGTATGCGTTTGGCTACTGCAGGAGTAAATTGCAGCGCGGTTGTGGAGAGCCAGGTGAGCAGAGAGCAGTGCTGGAGGCTTTGGCCTCTGAGCTCCCCATTAAAAGGATCAGACAGTTCTGCACTACACCGCACTTCTCAAACTACCACGGCTCGCGCAGGCCAAAGGCACCGGTGACCGGTACACAAGAGGAACATGACCTCAGCGTCTATTCATGTCAAATAATGGCTTCAACAAGCTATTCTTTTCCTTCTCTCTCTTCCGTTGTTTGTGTCCTCGCAGTAGAGCCGTCCGCTATACTGTGATGATTGGAGAAGCGCATAGAATATTATATTATGTCGGTATCAGGGCTTCCTACCTGTGTTTTTGTAACTTCAGATCCCTCAAACACATGGTTTTCCCTTTAAGAGGGAGCATCATCCAGTTCCTTTTAACAATTGATGCGCTCGTATTGATAAGTCAGAGGATTGGCTTTGCTGAAATGAACCCCTTAGAGGTTGAGTTATATCTACAGCTTTCTGCTCGCTCTGTTTGCTTTCTTATACACATCACATCATTTATCAGTAGGACTCAGATGTTTTTCACTTTGCTTGCAAACTCACATACAGATGAAAATGTAAGCTGTGATTCACTGAGATCCAAATCAGTCTGACTCATCAACAAACCATGGACAAATCAGATGTCGCTGCTTTTTAATTAGGGGAATGTCAATATTGCTGTTGAATAAAGACTTTAATGTGTATGTAACTTCAGCTTGTATGCAGTTTTATATTACTTCTTTTATAAGTAAAATTATATTAATATAAGTAAAATCGTATTGTGTATTATTACATATATAATGGGGCTAAAGGCACATCCTAAGAAAAAAATTTGCTTTTCACTGCATCCAAAGTGTACAATTGCAGAAATATATATATGTTTGTATTGAACATTTATGGAGCAACAGATTTTGTGTGAAAATAAATCATTCAAGTTGTTTATTTTGTTTAAAAATCTTAAAAATCACTTAGCAAATTTGTACTATTTTCTGCTTATTTTGATCATTTTAATTTAATTAATTAATTTTTGTTTAATAAATATACTGTCATTAAAATGTTCATATAAAACATATATTTCAAAATACAGAAACAAAATCATATTAAAATGTAAAGATTCTGAAAGCATTCAAGGAGATCCCATAGTAATTTAATATAGATTTACGGTAGTAACAACAAATTATATTTTATTATATGATATGATTAATATCATGTTTTTAAATATGATGGTTTCTTTCTAAATATGGTGATTATCTCCAAGATGCACCCAACATTATATGATGTTTACCATCTGAATCTAACAATGTCATGTCAACAAATGGAAAAGCCTTCTATTAATTATCATGTTAATTATTGTGCTTTTAGCCCCAACAGCAGAGGCGCTTTTTACCCCAAATACCGTACTTTTACACATTCTTTCGTCATTTAAAAACTGTTGCTTTAATTATCTTAAACAAAACTGAAAATTATTAAGAAGGCCTTTGTCTCAAGGTATATTCAAGAATTTTAGCGATTCTCAAATTCCAAATTACAACATTTTTAAAAACATCAAATATTAGATCAAGTAAGCACAGAATCCACTTTACGCTGCTTCCTGTGATCATGTCAAGCATCAGCCAAATTTGCACATGTATTTTGAAAAGCGGATGTTTTGGAAAGTGCTACGCCACGTTTTTGTGCTGTCTAGTGATTTAGAGGAAAATAATATCAAAGGTGGCTTTTAAAAGAAGCCTCTTAAACTCATCAGGGCTGTATTTATTTGATCAAAAATACAGAAATACAGAAAATATTATCACATTTAAAAACGTACAATTTCAAATAAAAAATATGAAATAAAATATTTAATGTATTTAAAAATGCAATTTATTCCTGTGATGCAAAGCTGAATTTTCAGCATCATTACTCCAGTCTTTAGTGTCACATGATAATTTTACCACTATTTAAAAATGTATTAACTAATATTTCTATGGATTATTTGATGAATAATACGTTTAAAAGAACAGTTTGTTTGAAAGAGAATTTTTGTAGTATTATACATTTCTTACATTTCTAATACTGTTTGATTCATTTTATTTAATCGGTGCTAAACAAAAAGTATTTTTGTAAATATCTTAAAAAAAAAAAAAAAAAAAGCTACTGACACTAAACTTCTGTTAAAAGATTAGTTCACTTCTAGAATAAAAATTTCCTGATAAAATGTACTTACCCCCATGTCATCCAAGATGTTCATGTCTTTCTTTCTTCAGTCAAAAAGTAATTAAGTTTTAGAGGAAAACATTCCAGGATTTTTCTCCATATAGTGGACTTCAATGGGAACCAAGGGGTTAAAGGTCCAAATTGCAGTTTCAGTGCAGCTTCAAAGGGCTCTGCTCAATCCCAGCGGAGGAATAAGGGTCTTACCTAGTGAAACAGTCGGCTATTTTCGAAAAAAAAAATTAAAATTAAGTATATACACACTTAGGACTTCACGCATTATGTAATCATACTGGAAAGGTCATGCGTGGTTAGTTTTTCGTCTGTGTACTCCGGTTCAAAAAGGTAGGGTAGGGCAAAAAACTCAATCTCACTTTTTCCTCCAAATTCAAAATCGTCCGACATCGTTGTTGTACCTTTTTTTTTAAAGGCCGTTTGACTTTCTTTGCACGTTTGTTTTGTAAACACTGGGTTGATACTTCAGCCTACATCACGTGTGACCTTTCTAATTTGATTACATAATGCGTGAGATTGAGCTAGTGAAAGATAAGCATTTGTGGTTAAAAAGTATATAAATTTGTATTTATTCTAAGAAAACGACAATCGTTTTGCTGAATAAGACCCTTATTCCTTGGCTGGGATCATGTAAAGCCCTTTGAAGCTGCAGTGAAGCTGCAATTTGACCTTCAACCTGTTAGCTCCCATTGAAGTCCACTATAAGGAGAAAAATTCTAGAAATCCTAGATTTGAAAATACTGTAAATACTGACATCAAAAGATGTTGCTTCATGAAGCAAATCCATTTGTAAAATCAGCACCATGTACACCAGACCCATGAGTTTGAAGCATATGCACTAACCACTAGGCCTCAGCTTCAACCAATGTTCTTCTGTGACTTTTAGGAAACTTCCTCATGTTTGCCAGAGTTTAAACGATACCAAAAGCCATTTCCATGCCTCACATTTTTCCTCAAGCCTGTCGTTTTCAGTTCTCGAGTGACTTGTCGGTAGATCGCTCATTCATCCTGGCCTGCTCAGGGATGCGGGAGCTTTTTGCAAGTTCAGCGTAGTGGGAATTTCACAGCAGCGCTTGAGGGGGGAAAAAAAACCGCAGGAGATGAATGATGCCGTGAGCTCCCTGAGGGAAAATATCCATATGTATTAATGAGTGTGCGTGTCTGTCTCTCAGGCAGGAGGTACTAATGACCTGTCTCAGCTGATCGTCAGAACCGAAACCTCGTCTTCATCTTCATTGGAATTCAACACATAACAAAGATCTTTTCTTCGTAACCCCATGGAAAAAATCAATTTCAACACAGTCTTTGTTTTATAATCAAGCTCGCTATGTCCTTTAGAGGGCAAATTGAATGTAATGAAATGTCAGGGTGGTCGTAGACGAAATCCCCATGGCGCTGTCGTACGACCGAGACCTGGCATTTGGGTAAATACTACCTTCCTGTGTATTAGAACCACGGACGTACGCAGGCATTTTAGACATCTTATAATTCAGTTCATAGACGGGCTTGATTTGAAATGGATCCAAGGGAAGGAAGCAGCGTTTGTAATATGCAAATGTGCTTCTGAGAAAAGCAGAATGGCATCTTTGTTTTCAGACTCCTCCTTTAAGGCACAACCTGTATTTTCTGCTGTGTGTCTGCGGTGAGGAATATGTCTGAGCTTGATTTACTGTGTGAAATTTGAAATCGTAGCCCACAAATCGGACCTGTTGCACGCCGTCTGGAAGATGGTTCAGCGCTATCTGATCGGTGTGGTAGTGTGTTAGGAAAGGGGTTTGAGTTGTTTTTTCTTCTGAGGAAAAGGCCTCAGTTGTTGGTTTGTAGCGTAGACAGAATTTTTGAGCTTTGATTAGGGGTCAGTGTCTCAGTTGATCAAATGATACTTGAGTAAAGGAATTCTAAAGGCCGTGCTGATCTTTCTTTTTCAATAAATGGGTAATTGAAGCCTTTTGACATCAAAAAAGTATGGAAGTAGTCAGACTCGTTCAATTTATTCAAAGTCGTTTAATGTGATGATAGCTTTTTATGTGAGGAACAGACTGAAATGTGAGTTGTTGTTCACTGAAAATCTGTAGTGAGAAGTTCTCTTATTTGAACTTTCATGAATGTTTTAAGGAGAATCGGAGCGGAAGATTTTTGTTGAGTAACTATTGATGAGTCACTGACCATGTTTATGGTTCTTTTAGTTCTTTTCCATGCTTAAACACTACACTTTTGTTGTACCTGCATGAAAACAGTCTTTAATATGCCCCTATTATTGATTTTTCAAAATGCTCTATGTGGATGTAGACAGTTTGCAAATTTGCAAAGCTGAAAGTGCTTCAATAAAGTTGTCTTGCAAAAGAAAGAGTTGCTTAAATGAGTCGTTTTAAATTTGAATCTTTGAACGAATCGTTTGAGAGTCATTGAGAAAAAGGGTAAAATTAAATGCATTCAAGAAAAGTGCATCATGAAAAAAGTTTTGAAAAAATCTCAAAAGAGTCAACTCTGAATCGCTTAAATGAGTAATTTTAAATTTGAATCTTCGGACAAATCGTTTTGAGAGGTCAAATTAAATGCATAATGTAAAAAAATGAAGCTGAAAGTGCATCATAAATAAAGTTATTGTCTCTCAAAAGAAAGAGTTGACTCTGAATCACTTAAACTAGTTGTTTTAAATTTGAATCTTCTAACTAATAGTTTTGAGAGTTGTTGAGAAATAAGGTAAAATTAAATGCATATTTTAAGAAAATGAAGCTGCAAGTGCATCATGAAAAGTTACTTCGTCTCAAAAGAGAGTCGTCTGAATCACATAAACGAGTCATTTCAAATTTGAATCTTAGAATGAATCATTTGAGAGTTGTTGAGAAATAAGGTAAAATTAAATGCATATTTTAAGGAAATTAAGCTGCACGTGCATCATGAAAAGTTATTCTGTCTCAAAAGAGGGAGTCAACTCCGAATCAAATAAACAAGTCATTTTAAATTTGAATCTTTGAACAAATCATTTGACAGCCGTTGAGAAATAAGGTAAAATTAAAGATCTGAAAATGCATCAGAGTTATTGTCTCTCAAAAGAAAGAGTCGACTCTGAATCGCTTGAAACGAGTCATTTTAAATTTGAATCTTTGAACATCCTGAGTCGTTGAGAAATAAGGTAAAATTCTATAAGGCACATTATAAGAAAATAAAGCTGAAAGTGCATCAGAGTTATTGTCTCTCAAAAGAATCCACTCTGAATTGCTTAAACAATTTAAGCATTTAATTTAAGAGTTGTTGAGAAATAAGGTACAATGAAATTCATATTATAAGAAAATTAAGCTGAAAGTGCATCATAAAGTTATTGCCTCTCAAAAGAAATACTTGACTCTGACTCACTTAAACGAGTCATTTTAAATTCAAATCTTTGAACAAATAGTTTGAGAATCGTTGAGAAATAAGGTAAAATTAAATGCATATTATAAGAATTGTTTTTTTCTTTTTTTTTTTTTTTTTGGACTGTATGCATGTAAAACCTGTTGCTGGGGATTCCCAAAACCAAGTTATGAACCTTTCAAATAGCGGAATTGGCGCACTTAAAAAACAAAAACAAAAAAACATTTGTGTTCCACTGAAGTAAGTTATATGGGTTTTGACATGCGGGTGACTAAGTAATTTTTGGTTAGTAAATCATTTTTGGTTAACCCTCATGTTGTGTTCCACTCTTTTTGACCCAGAGAAGATTTTTTTTTTTGTTTTTTTTTCTTTCCCCAAAAATGCTAGTTAATGTTTTCGCATTGGTCTAAAAATTACTGACTTTATTTTTGGAACAGATTGGCTTGAGTCTATGCAGCTTTTTCAGTGATCATTACCAAAATTAACCACAAATAATGCTTTTTTTTTCTTCTTTCCCACTCAAAGCTGCTGTGCATAAGCTCAGACTGTGATCAGTCTGTTCCAAAAAGAAATTTAAAACCTGTGCTAATTGAAAGGAAATGAGATTTGATGAAAATATAGCATAATGAGAGATTTACAAGCAATTTTTAAAAAGCTGGTCATTTTTGACCCGGGAACAGCAAATTAAGTAAAGGCAAACAGGTTAAATCCGAGGGTTATTTTCTTTGGTGTTGGGACCTGACTTTTCTCATCAATTGTCATTTGTGCACATTACACTTAGCGTACCTTGTCTTTTAACACGAGCAGAGTAACCTCTCGTAATAGTCTCTCATTATTTTCTTTTACTGAGGTGAAACCAGAACGTGTTTCCATTTCACAGGAGCTCCGTTTGTCATTGAGGGCCATTGAGAATCTACCCACAATGCCTTGTGGCCCATCAGTGGGTGCCGCTGGGGCTCCAAATTACCTCGTCACAGCTGCTGCTGTTCTGCATGGTTGACCCCACGGAAAGGCTCTGACTGAATTGATTAGAGCCTCGAGCTGAAGTGATGATGTGTTTAAAGAGAGATGATAGAAAATGTCATCGTAATGGATTATGCTGCCAATCTATTGGTGATGCTTTGAATGTAAAATATGAACACTGAATATTGATTTTTCAGGAGTAGAAAAGCATGTCGTTTGTTTCTGTGAATTTGGGTTACATGAATAAATCACTTTGTGAAGTTGGATATGAGTTTTGTAGGCATAGATGGACTTATTCCATTTTATTTGCATCTTTGGTTGTGGATTCCAAGAGAATACATTTTTCATGTCACCCTTGACCACGAAACCAGTCATAAGGGTCAATTGTTTTGAAATTGAGATTTATACATCATCTGAAAGCTGCTGAATAAGCTTTCCATTGATGTATGGTTTGTTAGGATAGGACAATATTTGGCTGAGATACAACTGTTTGAAAATCTGCAATCTGAGGGTGCAAAAAAATCAAAATGTTGAGAAAATCGTCTTTAAAGTTGTACAAATGAAGTTCTTAGCAAAGCATTATATTAATAAAATGAATTTTTAAAATATTTATGGTAGGAAATTTACAAAATGTCTTCATGATCTTAACTTAATATCCTAATGATTTTTGGTATAAAAGAAAAATCAATCATTTTGACCCATAAACTAGTTTGTTCTGATCATTGGATGTTTGTATGTATAGGGCCCTATGAAATTTGTTTTATTTATTTCTAATTTCCATTGTTTTCTGTTTACATTTTTCTTGATTCCATTTTTTTTCCATTTTAATTTTAAGACAATATTTTAATGGTTCAAAATTAAACAAAATTCATGTCTAATTAACTGAAATCATGAAACGTACACAATTTAACAGCAATTTAAGTTGAACAAAAATGACATTAAGCCCGATGAAATACATTTTTTTTCTCTCTCCCTCAATTGCTCAAATCTCAAAGGCTTTATTTTATTTATTTATTTATTTTTATTATTATTATTATTATTATTTTTTACCAAATTCTATTTTCCATTAATTTTCTAGATTCCATTTTAATAGTTTCATTTAATTCTAATAATCACAAACATCTCTAATTGATTGATTTTATAAAAAACATTAATTTATTGTGAATTTATTTATTTATTTTTTCAGAAATACTGTGTTTTTACACTTCAGAACAGTTCTGGTAAATATTTTCTTCTGGTAAATATTCCTTAAAATAATTTACTAATAATAATTTAATTATTATTAGCACTGTCATTACATTAAATAATATTTTTACTGTCACAATTTCTTCAAGTTAAACCAAACTTTTATATTGACAGGTTGCTGCGAAGACCTTTAGGTTTTTGTTTGTATATGATATGACGAAAGCGCAGAGAGGCGCAGAACATGCAGAATTCATATTTGAATATTACTTTTGTGGCTTAATATTCACAGACACTAATCCATATCGCGTTTTCATTAAAGTGTATTGACCTATTTATTCATCCAAAATTTGGCAAATTCCGTAACATTCCGCAATATACAGTAAATTCCATTTTTATGACTGGATTCCGGTATTCCATCTGAGCTGTGGTAGGATGCAGAATTGCGATTTAAATATTAATGTAATGTTTAAAAAGCCTTAATGTTTAAGGGTTTATAGGCCTTGCACATGGATTCATTAATTTCCTAGAATGCATTATCTGTAATGAATTTATTGCAATTTAACTTCTTGTAGGTCAATTTCAAATCCAAATGATGAAAGCAAGCCAGTTCTTACATACTAAAATTCCTCTTCCTGTCATTCCAGTGCAGCATGCTGTGGGTCTGCTCAAAGTCCAAATGATGAATTAAAAATGCACCAGTTCTTAAATCCTGATCTACGCCTAACCTTGCTTCCTGACTGCTCCAAGCAATGAACGTATCCTTGACAGTATTAAAATGCCATGAATGAATCCTGGTACGCCGAGTTCTCTGGTTGTACGATCGTGTACTCTTCTGCACAGTTCGGTTACGTAACCTCATCCCGTCGGCTCACTGCAGCAGTTTTTTCAAAGCGTTTGTGAGTTGGTGCTGAAAACTAGAATTAAAAGCAAGTGCTCCTTGCCTTCTGACGTCTCAATGAGCTTGTAAATATTTCAGAGAGGCTCAGAGAGCAAGAGCGGCGTGTAATGAAAGAGTTGTGTAAAACATGAATATAGGACTTTATATATTTAATGACGGCTCGAGGGTGCGAGAGAACAGCGACGCGCTGCAGTGCCGACGACGCCAAAACCCTCACTGCAACGCACGCTCACAAGAAAAATAAACAGCCCTGTAGAAAATAAATGTTGGCACGGTGCAAACACAAGCAGGCTTTCTGGTTTCTCTTTTGTATGTTCACCTGTTCTCTCAAAACGATCATCTGACGGTCGTGTTTGATTGGGACGACGGTCTCTCTATGCTAATGATTACCACCTCCAGCTTTTTTTTTATGTTTCTTCCTCAGGGCTTTTTGTGTCACTGAATTGCAGGTGGGGTTAATGAGGTTTTCTCTGAACATAATTCCTGTGTAATGATATACAGCAGATTGGATGAACCCTTTGTGGTTATCAGTCTTTCTGTCAGGCGAACAGTTGCCTGGGTTTGGCTTGTGCGCGTCTGGGGGTGTCGTAGATGGCCAGATGTTGGAGGAGACCGATAAGCGCCCAGCCTGATGTTGATGTTGGATGGAGGAAAGCTCGTCTTATCGCTCTGAGCTTAATATTCAAGCAGACGGGACGGAGAAAAAGGGTCTCGTACCGTAGCCGCAGACTTGTCCCTTCCCCCATGATGCTTTTCGGGAATTACTTGCAGCCTTTACTTCCATATTCAACGGAAATGGCTGTGTTTGCTTTGGAGTACGCCCACTGATTGGAGAGATGGATGCTGGGCAGACCGGCGGCCAGCTTTAAAGTACGCCTTCCTCTACAGACTGCAGGCATCAACATTCAAAGGTTTCCTTCCTGTTTACCTCATGCAGTAGCCTTGTATGTGCCATCCTGAGAGCTCTTGCTTTATTTTGATATGTAGATTTAACATTAATCACTCTTAGCTAGTTACGTTCTGACTGGACTGAAAGTGATTCCCAAACTTGATCCTGGAATATCATCAACAATGCACACTCTTACTAATCAAACACACCTGATTGAACTCATCTCTGTGATAGTAGAGACTTCAAGACCTGAAATGGATTTGTTTGAAAAGCGAGAAATACATTATGCATATTTTTGATCGTACTTCAAGACCCCTACATTGGGAAAACTGATTAAGCGCAGTATAATGTCTGTATTTGCAGAACAAGTTTTACTTTTAAAGTAAGCTACTGGTGCTGCTGATATTTTTTCCAGGCAGATTTTTCTTCTACAAAACATTCTCTTATCATTTACTTATCCTGATATCATTCTAAACCTTTTTGACTTATTTTCTTCTGCAGAACACAAAATATGATATTTGTTTGTCTGTATTATAAAAATCATCCGAGTGTGAAATGAATAGTACTGGGAAATGAATTCATACAACTCAACTTTGAATGCTGAACAGATTTATGAAATCTGAAATGTATGCCTTTATTCACTCAAATCCAACCAAAACATTTATTAGCACATCCATACACAAGCTAAATCAAATATGGTGACACAAACCTCTAACAACAACTAATGTCAAGTAGGGGTGTGCGATAATGGCAAAAAATTCTCGATATGTTCTGAAATTTTGTCGATAATGATAATTAGATGATTTTTTTTTTGCTCTGCATGTTATTGTGCTGGTATTTTGGCAGGTTTAGGACTGCTGTGGACGGCTGACTCCCAAAGCTTTTGAGATTCTCTTCATATTCTGTATGGTTCTGTATTTAATTAAATGTACACTACAAGTCAGGTTTTTCAAGATTAATGTTTTTAAAAAAAAGTATATTCTGCTCACCAAGCGTGCATTTATTTGATTCAAAGTACAGCAAAAACAGTAAAATTTTGAAATAATTTTGCTATTTAAAATAACTGAATCATTAGATTCATTAGTAGATTTTTTTTTTCAGTTTTCTTTGAATAGAAAGTTTAGAAGAACAGCATTTATCTGACATAGAAATCTTTTATAACATTATAAATGTGCTTATTTAGCATCCTTGTTAAGTAAAAGTATTCATTTCTATCATTTCTACTGACTCCAAGCTTTTGAATGGTATAGTGTATAATGTTACAAAAGCTGTTTATTTCAGATAAATGCTGATCTCTGGATCTTTCTGTTCATCAAAGAATCTAGAAAAAATATACTGAACTGTTTTATGATAATAATAATAAAATTATTTAACAGCAAATCAGCATATTAGAATGATTTCTGAAGGATCATTTGACACTGAAGACTGGAGTGATTATGTAAAAAATGTAGCTTTGATCATAGGAATAAATTACATTTTAAAATATATTGAAATAAAAAGCAGTTATTTTAAATAGTAAAAATGTTTCACAAAAATACTGATTTTGCTGTATTTTGGATCAAATAAATGCAGGCTTGGTGAGCAGAAGAGACTTTAAAAAGCATTAAAAATCTTACTGTTTAAAAACTTTTGACTGATAGTGTATGCATCATCTTTTATGTCAAATTCTTAAATGTAATAAATTCAAATAGTAAAAAACACTGTAGGGCTGTTACCAATTGAATTAAATAAGTATCAACAAAATTTGTATTTGCAATGCAGAGGCATTTAGGCAGACTGTTAAAAACGTTAAATACTGATATTTGAAATGATTTGGGGGGAAATAGGGAAAATATATTTTAAATATAAACCTAAAATTGCCAGTAGGTTGTGGCAAATGACTGCATGAGCGAGTCATTGAGTCATTCATTCAACAGATTAATTCAAACAGCTGTTTGATTTAGTAACGAAACACCGTTATCTTGAATTTTGAGGAAATTCTGAATGTATTTTAATAGACTAAATTGCACAGTGAAAGCGTGACGTGACCCTGGACCACAAAACCAGTCTTAACAGTAGCATGGGTATGTTTGTAGCAGTAGCTAACAATACATTGTATGGGTCAAAAATCATTAGGATATTAAGTTAGGTCATGTTCCATGAAGATATTTCATAAATTTCCTGCCGTAAATATATCAAAACTTAATTTTTGATTAGTAATATGCATTGCTAAGAACTTCTTATGGACAACTTTAAAGGCAGTTTTCTCAATATTTCGATTTTTTTTTTTTTTTTTGCACCTTCATATTCCAGATTTTCAAAGTTGTATCTCAACAATTACAGTATTATCGTAGACAATATATATCGTACAGACTTCACGTCAAGCCTCACATCACATTACCAAAATGTCATGACATTTGAGGTTTGTGACGCCATATTTGAATATAGTCTGTGTGTGCATTGAATAAAGACTTAAATTTTGATTTTCATGTTTCCATTTGGAGCTGGAAAGTTTTGAACTCTGACAACTTTCGTAATAGGGACCAAAACTGCTGAAACGTTATTCAGCATGCCTTCTTTTGTGTTCCTCAGAAGAAAGAGAGTCATACAGGTTAGCAACGACAATAGGCTGAGTAAATGATGACAGAGTTTTCATTTTTGGCTGATTCAGTGGCCTTTTCAGACCCTCTTCGGTTCCCCCTCGAGCGCAGTGTGAGATCCCTCTTGCTTACTCTTTCAATCTCTCTTTTAGACACTCCTGGCCTACTTAAACACAACTGATGTAACACAAGCTGGAGTACCTCAGGAGATCCTGCGTGGGAAAAAACTCAAGGGCATTGTTCTGCTGCTCCGACAAGAGCGGTCAAGAGTGTTGTGAAAGATCTTATCCTCAGAGGTGTAACTGGTCTGGATTGTCACAGGTTGGTGCTGGACCTCGGTAATCACCGGGTTTCGGTTTCTGCCAAAGAGCAAAACTCCTAGCTCAATAGAAACAGGTTTAGTCGTATTGATGAATTTACAGAGCAAGGCTTTGTTGGAGCTGAGTGTTTGTGTGTGTGTGGGGGTTATGCTACTTCCCTCGTTTGTCCCGGCCTGGGAGACTTTTTTTTTTGTTGGGTACAAGCTGCACTGCGTCACTGTCGTACAAGGCCACCCTCCGAGGTTTAGGAAAACTTTAGCAATAACTACATATTTGACAGATCACCCTCTCAGTTTTAAGGGTCTTCTCCCGAGTTTGCTCACTCCCCGAAGACCTAATCAGTGCCCAGGTGGCAAAGTTGGGTACCCGCCCTTGGCCTCAGAACTGCAGATGTCACCCCGGTAGGTTCCATGAGCTCCAGCTGTGCCGGCCAGCTGGTTTTTGCACACTATCCTTGCGTCTCCCTGGAGAGTTGACCCAAATAGCAAGCCCCAGGGAATACTAAAGCGCACCGCAAACAAACAACCCCAATCTGTCAAGTGGAAGGAAAGAGTGGAGGCGCAAGAATGGATCTGGATTTTTAGGTCTCCGGAAGGAGATTAAAGAGCAGGTCATATGGGTTTTCGAAAAATTTAGCTGTTTGTAACGTAGCTACAGTTGAGGTCAAAAGTTTACATCCCCCTTTCAGAATCATTAAAAATGTTAATTATTTTACCAAATGCGTGTTATTGTTTATTTAGTACTGACCTGAATATTATATTATCATAATATTACATATAGTCCACAAGAGAAAATAATAGTTGAATTTATAAAATGACCCAGTTCAAAAGTTTACATCCACTTGATTCTTGATACCGTGTTTTTACCTGAATGATCCATAGCTGTTTTTTTGTTTAGTGATAATTGTTCATGAGTCTCTTGTTTGTCCTGAACAGTTAAACTGCCTGCTATTCTTCAGAAAAATCCTTCAGGTCCCACAAATTCTTTTTTTTTTCAGCATTTTTGTGTGTTTGAACCCTTTCCAACAATGACCATGATTTTGAGATCCATCTTTTCACGACTAAGGGACTCAACTATTACAGAAGGTTCGAATGCTTACTGACGCTCCAGAAGGAAAAACATGTGTTAAGAGCTGGGGGTGAAAACTTTTGAAACAATAGATATTAGGGATGCACCGAAACGTATCGGCCGAAATGCTTGCGCGTTTTGTCAGTAAAGCCGGTTCTGTAATCAGCGGTAAATGCCATCAGGTGCGTG
>JAHKKF010374987.1:0-37905 GCA_019740295.1 Labeo calbasu | reverse complement strand
ATATTAGAAAATGTCCTGGCTCTTCCAAGCTTTATAATGGCAGTGAATGGGTGTTGTGATTTTGAAGTCCAATAAAGTGCATCTACGTATCATAAAAAGTACTCCACACGGCACCGGGGGTTAATAAAGTCCTTCTAAAGTAAACTGGTGCATTTGTGTAAGGAAATATCCATATTTAAAACTACATAAACCATAATCTCAAGCTTTCACTAACTGTCATACGCGCATTCACGAGAGTGGTGTTTCAGCGGATGATGTAGGACGTAGCATAAGCTTCGGTGAGAATATGTTAGTCTCTCGAGAACCAAGTTTTTTTTACAGCAAAGGAAAAAGAGTCTCCTCTTGGCTTATATTGAAATCCTTCAACATTTTTGTGTATATGACAGTTAGCGGTTTACGCAGTTTTAAATAAGGATTTTTTTCTTACACAAACGCATCGATTCACTCAGAAGACCTTTATTAACCCCCCTTGTGTTGAGTACTTTTTATGATGGATGGATGCACTTTATTGGACTTCGAAATCTCAACAGCCATTCACTGCCATTATGAAGTTTGGAAGAGCCAGGACATTTTTTTAAAATGACTCCGAATGTATTCGTCTGAAAGCAGAAAATCTTACACACCAAGGATGAATAAATCATGAGGTAATTTTCATTTTTGGGTGAATTATCCCTTTAAGGTATGCTGCCATGTATTGTCTCCTCACAGGATTTATGCACACATTAAAACAAATGCAGTTAGAAAGCATTTTAAAATCATATTTCCAATAAGATAAATCTTGGCTGTAAAATGTGCCAAACATGGACAGGTACCGAAATGTCTTTAATGCATAAGTTTCATTATGCAAAATGCTGCGTTACTAAATGGCTGGGTTTTTATGCAACATAAACCTTCTCACAGCTTTAAGAATGCAAGGAAGCTGTTCAGATGGGATTTGTACGTATGTGTCAATTTTTGAATAAACAAAGTGCAACACTACCAATGTGACGTGTATAACGTGACAAAGTATTGAATTAATGTGACGTTTTATTGCTGTCAGGTTTAAAATGATATTCAGTTACAACTCTTTTCACCCCTGTTAAAGTGCATGAGACAATCCAAAGTGTCAACAATAACACACACATAATGAATGGTACATTGTCCATACGCTGAATTAAGACATCTAAATAAACAAAAAAAAATCTAGAACGGCTTGAAATAGTACATAAATCTTGCTTTATAACATTTAAACAAGTAGAACTTCTCAAACGGCATTATCTTCATCACTACAGTAGTGAAAAGCTTTTACAACTAGTGTTCATGCACTCTTACTACACAGTGAAGTTCTTCAAAATAGACTAATATTAGTCCAGACTAAACTCATCCACTGAAAATGGATCATCCACTGAAAATGGTTTACTTAGCTGCAGGTTAGCAGTGGAGAACAGTAAGTTTTTTACTTTTAACAAAAGCTCTCTTTCACAGTTTTGGACTGTAACATGATATAAGACTGGCTTTACACTGGTTTGGTTCATTCAGGACTTCCCTTTTTGCTAATTATAAGCCAAGGCTGGTTATCAATAATTGCCACATCACAAACAAACAAGGAAAATAACGTTCACAATTCAATAACATAATGAAAAGATTCAAGGCTCTTCCAACAACTTATTTCATAAGTCACCTCACTTGGAGAAACATAGTCAGTGGATGAAACATCCTTCTGACCTCACATATGACACTAGGATAGATGTGCAAATATATGCGGAGGTACTACTGATATTAAACGAGACCTTGATTTGACAGTCGATATGCATGTTTATGTCATGGAAAACTAAAATCTCATTCCTGCAAACACAGAACACAAAAACAAACAAAGGGAATCTCATGGAGTGCTGATATCAAACTACACTCGTAAGGCTGTAATGAGTGAGTCTGTTAAACTGGTGCTGCGTGATTTAGTGTTGGTAATACGAATCCCTTTTTTATCTGTGAACTTGAAGTGACGTCGTCCGTAGTGCTGAGATCTACCTCGGCTGGAAGTCTGGGTAAAATATTCCACGTATCACACCTTCAATAACCATATTTGAAAACGTATCTGCAAACAAGAAAGAAACATTTGTTAAATGTATTTACAAAACAATACAGATGCAGTGTTTATTACAGGATTTTGTTTTTGCAGCATGTGTTTTAGTACTATTGATCACAATAAAATTCTGAAACTTTACTTATTAAGAGACAAATGAGCAATAATTAGATCAGTTCAATTCAGATATAATAACCTGTGATTCACAGTGAATGAGTCATATGAGTCAGTTCAGTGAGGATAGGAGTCACCTGACTGATTCATAACAATAATTCCAGTGTTTAAGTTAGCCTGATTCACAAGAATTATTATTTTTTTTAATTTGGCTAAAAAAAAAAAAAACTTTAATTGTAGGATGCATTTAATTGATCAAAAATGGCATAAAAACAATTATAATCAATTTCTATTTAAAATAAATGCTATACTTTTAGGGGTCAACCGATTATCGGCATCGATATTAAGCATTTTTATGGTTATCGTCATTTTCATATGTTTAAAATAATTTAAAAGCATTTAAAGAAAGTTTTTGTCAGAGCCTGTGTTATTATTAATTTTGACATTAATGTATTTTAGTGCCATTTATTACAACAGTTCTGAAACTTTAATTACTAAGACACAAATGAGCAGTAATTACAATCAGCTCGGTTTAATTCAGATAATATAACCTGTGATTCAGTGAGTGAATGAGTCATACGAGTCAGTTCAGTAAGGATGGGAGTCGTCTGACTGATTCACAACAATAATTCAGCAAGTATGCATTAAAATTGATCAAAAATGACAGTAAAAACATTTATAATCAAAATGTCTATTTAAAATAAATGCCATACTTTTATGGGTCAACTGATTATTGGCCTGGCTGATTATCGGCGCCGATATTAAGCATTTATATGGTTATCGGTCATTTTAAAACCGATGTGCCGATTAAAATAATTTAAAAGCATTTAAAGTTTTTGTAGGAGCCCTTGTTATTCTTAATTTTGACATTAATGTTACTTTTAGTGGTATTACAACAAAATTCTGAAACTTTAATTACTAAGAGACAAATGAGCAGTAATTAAGACTGATTGAAGTTCTCAGCTCAGTTCAATTCAGATAAAATCCCCCTTGATTCAGTGAATGAATGAGTCATATGAGTCAGTTCAGTGAGGATGGGAGTCGCCTGACTGATTCATAACAATATTTTCTGTGTTTAAGTTAGCCTGATTAACAAATAATTTATTATTTTAAATTTGTCTAAAGAAATTAATACTTTAATTCTGCAAGGATGCATTAAATTGATCAAAAATGACAGGAAAAACATTTATAATCAATTTCAATTTTAAATAAATGCTATTCTTTTAGGGGTCGACTGATTATCAGTGCCGATATTAAGCATTTTTACGGTTATCGGTTATTTTCAAAACCGATTAAAATAATTGAAATGCATTTAAAGAAAGTTTTTGTCAGAGCCCTTGTTAATCTTAATTTTGACATTAATTTGCTTTATTACACCAGACATACATATATTTTGGTTCAAAAATATCGGTTATCGGTCTACTTGAACTGTAATAATCGGTATCGGCCCTGAAAAACACAAATCGGTTGACCCATACTTTTAAATTCAACAAATAATCCTGAAAAAAAAAAAATCATGCTTTTCGAAACAGCACAACTGTTTTCAACACTGATTTTAAAAAAATCTCCATTCAAATGATTTCTGAAGGATCATGTGACACTGAGGGAGTAATGTTAAAAAATTCAGTTCTACATCACAGAAATGAATAACATTTTGAAATACATAAATAGAAAACTTTTTTTAATTGTAATATTTCCCAATATTGTAGTTTTTACTGTATTTATAATTAAATAAATATGGACTTCTTTCAAAAACATTTAAAAATCTTACTGACCCCATACTTCTGAACTGTAGAGTATATACACTACCAATCAAAAGTTTTTGAACAGTAAGATTTTTTAAAATATTTTTTTTAAAGAAGTCACTTCTGCTCACCAAGCCTGCATTTATTGATCCAAAGTACGGCAAAGATGGTAAAACTTTGAAATATTTTTATTAAAATAACTGTTTTCTATTTGAATATATTTTAAAATGTAGTTTATTCCTGTGATTTTTAAAGCATCATTACTCCAGTCAAATGATCCTTCAGAAATCATTCTAATATTCTAATTTGCTGCTCCAAAAATATTATTATTATTCTTATGTTGAAAACAGGTTTTTTCAGGTTTCTTTGATAAACAGAAAGTTCAGAAGAACAGCATTTATCTGAAACAGAAATGTTATCTATTATAAGTGTCTTTATCACCATTTTTGATAAATTTAAAGCATCCTTGCTAAATAAGTATTAATTTATTTAATCCCCCCTTTCTATTTATTCAAGTAGAAAGCAGTTATTTTAACCGTCTATGGTACCGTGTTGCCTCCAGACAACATAGCCTATTTCAGTTGTTTTTAATAAAAGTAAATACACATTTAAAAGATAAATGCTATCTCAGAGTAGGAGAAATCAAATACTAATCAATGAAAATGCAAAAAAGTGGTCACATGACCCACAGGGTCCATTTTGTCTCAACTTCCAGGACATTTGCACATGAATTCTCCCCCTTTAAAAAAAAAAAAAAAAGAAAGATGAATGTACCATTGGTGGTAGGCAGCAAATAGGGATCCCTCTGGAAGAGAAGTGCTGGTTGATGTGTCAGTTTACTGCAGGGTTTGGAGAGGAAAGGTCAGCAAGAGAACACAATGACTCACAAACTAGTTTGGTTTCTGATGACAGTGTTAAAAACACAAAGCTGACTGTTAAATTCATCTCGTGGGTTGGTGTCATTTCCTAGCTAGTGCAATAACTTCTCAAAAGTGCTTTTAAAAGAGCACTTGACATCAAAATGGCGGAAAAAACTGTTGATGTTCTGTGCTTCTTTCAGATGTAAATACTGTAATTAAAGTATCCCACATACCTTGATTCCTCTGATTCAGTTTCAAATGATCTAAACAGAAAAACAAACAATCACTTTAATACACACGTACACTGTACAATGCTCTACTAAACTATATTGAGATGTCTTTGTTTGTACAAAAGTCTGCTTTCTAAGGCCTTTACTTCAGACAAAATTACAAACTATAAAGCCTTACCCACAACTCTCAGTTTTTGGCAGTGACGGGAAATGGCGGATATTGAGGAAATCCAAGAATATCTTTGGAAGAACCTCATTTTCCATGATTATAGTCTACACACACACACACACAAAGAAATTCAAATGGTTATTCCAGAAAACAGGAAAGTTCAGGAAATTTTTTCTGCATCATTTCCATCAATACCTGGAGGTAGAGCTCGAGACCCTGTCTCCTCTGCTCGAGAACCTTAGGCACCCAGTTCCTCACATGCTTTGAAGGGATTTCTGGAGGTTTAATAATCTTTTTAAGCTATGAAGAAGAGATGAAAGAGAAAAAAAATTAATATGCTGACCAGAAGGTGTCTCTAGAGTTTACACGCATAGGGCAGTCACATTCTCCACGTGGAATTTCTGCATTTGCCAAAAACTTTAAATTGCGTAAATGTCCACTTGATCTAACACTTGACGTCAAATATCCTCTTTCGTAATAAATAGTCAGCATTATTCTTTCTGAGCATATATGGTAAACACAAAGTACAAACTAATACAACTGTGCTGATGTAAAGCAGAAAACTGCTGATTTTTATCCAAAGAGCTATTAGAGAAACTGTACTTTTTGGAAAGTACATACTGTTGCTCACATTCCAGAACCCCTCTGTGAAATATAAACAGTAATTATATATATATATATATATATATATATATATATATATACATAAGTCTATTATGGTTAATGAAGTCCATTTTAGAATTTTAAAAAATTGATCCTTCTAAATATTTCTAAATATTGTGATGCTGATGATACATGCTGTTTCTGCAGTGTACTGAAACAACTGATAGTTTATTCTTTGCAACATGAATGTGAATTAAATTTACAATTACATCCCTCAGACTTATACGTCTTTATGAGAGTTTATTTAAAGATGTGTCTTAATTTTGATATCATGCTTTTCCCCTATGCATATTTTTTGTTTAAATGTGTTTTCCTATGTAATTATTTTATATTTCAGACAGTTTAGACCTGTTCATTTATGTGATTTTATGTTCTGCAAATAAATATGTAATATACATTGTTTAAAAATGTAATATAAATGCAATATATAATATTTTTGTATTTATTAAATATGCACTACCAATCACAAGTGTTTGAACAGTAAGATTTTTATGTTTTTTTAAAGTCTCTTCTGATCACAAAGCCTGCATTTATTTGAACCAGAGTACAGCAAAAACAGCAAAAAAAAATTAAATCTATTTCCTATTTAAAATATCTGTTTTCTATTTGAATATATTTTAAAATGTAATTCATTCCTGTGATTTCAAAGCTGCATTTTTAGCATCATTACTCCAGTCACATGATGCTTCAGAAGTCGTTCTAATATTCTGATTTGCTGCTCAAAAAACGTTTATTATGTTGAAAAAAGCTGAGTAGAATTTTTTCAGGTTTCTTTGAGGAATAGAAAGTTAAGAAAAACAGCATTTATCTGAAATAGAAATCTTTTGTTACATTATAAATGTCTTTATCATCCTTTTTGATCAATTTAAAGCATCCTTGCTAAATAAAAGTATTAATTTCTATCATTTCTTCACCCCCAAACAATAAAAAAACCTGACTCCAAGCTTTTGAATGGTATAGTGTATAATGTTGCAAAAGCTTTTTTTTTTTATTTCAGATAAATGCTGATCTTTGAATTTTTCTATTGATCAGAGAGTCCTGAAAAAAATGTACTCAGCTGTTTTAAGTATTGATAATAATAATAATAATAATAATAAAATGTTTCTTGAACAGCAAATCAGCATATTATAATGATTTCTGAAGGATCATGTGACACTAAAGACTGGAGTAATGATGCTGAAAATGTAGCTTTGATCATATGAATAAATCACATTTCAAAATATATTCAAATAGAAAACAGTTATTTTAAATAGTAAAAATAATTCAAAATTGTCCTATTTTTGCGGTACAATGGATCAAATAAATGCAAGCTTGGTGAGCAGAAGGGACTTCTTTAAAAAACATTACAAATCTTACTGTTAAACTTTTGACTGGTAGTGTTTAAAAATGTGTGTGGTGTTTTTTTAATGAAATGGATGCATAATTTAAAGTAAGATGAATAAAATGCATACAGGAAAAAGATGGGGTGAATTTGCTTTTCATGCAAACTATAAATACACAGTTGCTCACTGTTAATACAAGTCATGTTAATAACTTGAAAATTATTCAAATATATAAACAAATTAACATTCATTGCGTTTATGCATTTAGCCGACGTTTTTAATCCCAAGCAATTCTCAGTATAACTGACTGATAACATAATATAAATGACACTTGAAGTACTGTTCATAGGTAGTTCATGTTAGCAGTTGTATTAACTAATGTTAATATACTGTCATAAAGTGTAAGCGGAAATCTTTCTGACACACATTTACGTGTGTGGCTAAAAATAAAATGTCTGTGGTTGAGCCCTAGATACTCATCCTAATTTTACCAGCAAATACATGATACCATTAGCATTTTATGCATTCTTACCATTTTATGTAGAGCGTGAAATTCACTGTATCGTTTCTCGACAGTATGCTGTCTGCCACACATGAGCACCTCGATCTTAAAAACCTAGAGAGACAAAGTGCGTTTCCATTATTTCTTCTACCAATAATGGAGCGAACGGCTTATATATATATCAATGAAATCACTTTAGATAGAGTATGTCAAAACCTAGATATCATTTTTGGGCATCATAGGCGGGGTTGAAGAGTTACAATTCAGTTCAAACGCGCCCGAACATGCTCTAAGTAGACAGCACACTCGGTTTTGAGACACTGCCAAAACGTCTACGTCTCACAATCGACATTAATCGTTATTCATTGAGGTGAAGCGTAATGTTTGTCACCGTGCATTTTAATGAAAGCGTGTTTATGCTCGCTGGCTCGATCTGATAAGAGATTTTTAACTCACCGTGTAGCCCTTCTCCACGTTACTGCCCTCCGATCGAAAAGACGGGATTGACACTTCTATAGGATGCATGATACAGCGAGATATATCCGCTATTATGTGGCACAACAGGTCAAATAACTACGAGATTTTTGGTGGGTCCTTCACTGCAATTTTACTGGTTGTCAAGTTCACTAGGCGCCTGACATGGGAAGAATTGAAAATATTCCACGCGCTTCTTCTCCATCGTATGTGGGAGGTTCAGCGGTTAGTCTGCAGATGTAATGCTGCCACCTGTCGTTCTGAACGGGAAATACACCATCAGCTTGGCACCCAGAAAAATAAACATTTGCTAAAAATTGACTCACCCTCAGGCCATCCAAGATGTAAATGAGTTTGTTTCTTCATCGGAACAGATTTGAAGAAACTGAGCATTACATCACTTGCTAACCAGTGGATTATTTGCAGTGAATGGGTGCCGTCAGAATGAGAGCCACACATCCACAAGTAATCCACAGGACGCCAGTCCCATAATTAACGTCTTTTCAAGCTAAAACGTGCGTGTTTGTAAGAAAAAAATCCATTATCCATAATTTTAACTTAAAAACCATTGCTTCCAGCTATGTGAGCAGGGGTGGACTGGGGAACAGATACACGCAGGGAAATCAAAATTAGTACAATTATAGTTACATCTTGAATATATCTTTATAGAAAAATCTTAAAGCTAAACATGTTTTTGCATTATCATGGGTCATGTTTTGTCCTAAGCAAAAAATTAACCATGGTATTATTAAGCCTATGGTAAAGTACAGTAACCATGTTTTTTTTTTTTTTTGGCACATTGTTTCCCATTTGTATAAGCAGAGTTTTACTACAAATACCATGGTGAAACTATATCGTGTAGCAAAACCATTGTTAATTTGTGTTTACCATGGTTTTAACTATAGTAACCATGGTTTTTGGTTTTATTTTTATTAAAAACGCGGTTAATTTTCATAAGGGTTGTGTTGTTGTCTGCCTTAGCTCCCTATGAACCCGTTTTAAAACGATGTGAATATGTGTCGGCTAAATTCCAGCTCTTTACAATTGTAATTATGTCCTTTTGTTATTGTTGGAGTAACTGACTGCTACTGATAACATTTGCTAGCAGTTTAATGCTTAACTAAGTAAACAAAGACACAGCCACAATAGTCTATTTACAGATGTGACTGACCTGCACTTGAAGTCCTGAACGGGACAGTTTTTTTTTCTCACTGCTCCACCTGGGCACTTCCACTCCACTCTCGAATCTCGCATCTTTTTGGCGGACGCGCGGATGTGCGGAGCGCGTGCGAAGTGAAACACTTTGCCAGTCGAGACTAACCGATTCATGATTTATTAGTTATATTATTGAATGGCGAATTCCGAAATAATCACTTTCATACATTGGACAGGCAACAAAAACAATATCAACAACAACAGGACCCCCAACCCCCACCCCCCAATCTGAGGGTTGTCCTCTCTAAAAATAGCATTACCAGCGACTCTGTGTATTATAAATAATATAAAAGAAATATACTTAAAATAATTGTGTAAGCAGTAAAACAATATAAACGCGAAATGCGTTTTAAGTTCAGAAATGTTTTGATTCTCCCCTCCGTTGCCTCACAGTGGTGTGGTCCACTCCCTGCTTTCCCCCTTTACCGATACACACGCTAGTCCCGTGCGGCGGGAGAGAGTAAAGTTCTTCAGTGTAGGTATGAGTAAGTAACTGTCAAGGCTATTTTATTCACTTTAAACATTGGATGAAGTGATTCTTTCTCTTTAATACAGATAATGCTGGATCATTAATAGATTAGTCATGACAAAAAATGATGAAATCCGATGTATTTTTCTATGAGCGATTATAAGGTTACCAAGCTTAGCTTGTTTAATACCTTAGCTTGTCACCCACTACAACTAACACGGCGATAAGCTTGTGTGTGAACTGATATTAGGCTAATATTGTAGACCTACCCATGTGTTGAGTTTTACTCGGTGTGATGTTAAGTGGCAGTTTGCTGAGGGGCTTGCTGCAGTTGAATATCTAAATAAGAGACGTCCTCAGTCCCAGACAAAACCTAAAATACTATGTGGAGGAAGCAAAATAGTCCAGTAATTATAATATGACCGCGTGGTGAACCTGTGAACCAAACTCATATTTAAACATGGTCTCCATGCTAAGTACACATGCTGTGTACACAATATCTATCATTACAAGTAAAATTTTGGCTGTATTATTTGTGTCCCCTTCAAATATTGCTCTTGAGAAATTTTATGTTAATTGCCCCCCCCATTATAAGATGAAATGTACGCCCTTGAAGTGATATAATGCTAAATTTTATTGAACAAACAACATTTTCTGAAATTTAAGCATGATTTATGGTGCTAATGGAGTTTTGGTGCTAATAGTGTTTTCACGACGCGTCCTCAATCGGCCATATTGGCGGGAATTAATGTAAACAATGCCACTGAACCGATTGCATTTACAAATTTTGCGAATCATTACTGCTGAAAAATGGTCACTTACTTTCATGTTTTGGGCTGGACTAATCGTCTGGACAAGGTAAACACATTTAAAATACTATACACAGTTAAAAGTTATAGCAAATCAAGGAGAAGAGTGCAAAAAACTGTCTGAGGAACAAAAGGCGTTTGTGGTTGGCCAAACTGAACCAGGATTTCCAGGGCAAGAATCTTGACAGCATTCGTGTTTGTTCTTATAATTTCTGGTCAGGTAGGTGAAACATTAAAATGTCTCACCCGTTTCTGCTTACTAAGTCCTTCTATATATGATTTAGCAGCTTCCACATGTTTTTTCCCTGGTTTAGACAGCATAAATTAGCAGAACAACTTATTCAGTAGTACATTAACTGTGCAATCCATTCTGTTGTTTACATGCGAGTATCGCCAATATGGCCGCACATCCGGGTGACTAAACCGTGATGTAAGTGCAAACCCTCTATTACCATACTGTTTGAGTGGCAAGTCAGAATACAAGACAGTTTTTCACATTTCATGAAGCTGAGTGTGAAGTTATTTATTCAAGTCATTTTCATTTCATATACATAAAACGTGTTGCAGTAATATGAGCATCTGTATATAAATATCTACTTAGAATACACAACTAAAGCATCGCTCTAGCACACTAAAGCATGTTTCAGGTAAAAACCCTAGCGTGGATCGATATCTGAAGGTTTAACGTTTGTAATTTACCAGTCTGAGAGAATGATGCAGAATGATTTGGGGAATGTGTGGTATCTCTGCAAACTGTGGTGGTTTCTGGCGGTATAACCACCATTTCTTCCAAATTTCTATAGGAGGAATCCAGCACAATATGACCCTGGACTTTTGTTTTCATAGCAAAGAAATGACAAAAAATGATAATGCAATTCACTTTAAAACTGGACTTATGCCTCAGGTTTTTATATTCTGTGACACAGTCAATACTAAAATGCCCTGCTGACTATTGGCTCTCACAAACAGGAAAGTGGCCCATGATCGACGTCCAGTCATCTGTTCGCTTTATCGCAGGTTTTTTTTTACCATTTATCATTAATTTCTGATGATCTTTTTCTATTCCTTAGGATCCGTTAGTAGATTCTTAATACCTGAAATAAATGTAGCATATTAATGTCTTTGGTTTAAATAGTCAATTGAAATATACAGTATAAATAATAAATGAAGTGTACTCACTGTGAAATTTGACATCCTGAAACATAAACGTAGTTTCCGGTGTAACGTACATCACAGCGCACAATATTGTTAGTGTAGTCTGACTCTGGCACTTGGTAACTGGGATTTATACTAACCTAAACCAGAAAGGAAAAACAGGCTGGGTGTGAGGAACATGATACTGGATATTTCTTAAATGCAATAAGTCTTTATTTGATTAAGATTATAAACCTTGAGGATGTAGTTTCCAGGTTTCACATCAGTAATATCTATCCACTGGCAGTCGATGTCGGCATTGTAAGTGTCATAGCACCCTGGACTCAGGCCCTGGAAATACAAAAACAGTATACATTCAGAACACGAACATGTAAATTGGTTATGTACCTTGAAGCACAATGTAAAAACCAAGCAATAAGCATCATACAGCATCTTCTTAAAGTACCATGGTATTACCATATTATACCATCACTCGACCATGGTACTGTCTGCCAGGGTCAAACATGTTTTATTAAGGTCACTTTTTTCTTGCAGTATCTTCATAATATTGACAGTAAGAACCGTTTTTAACAGAAGGCTGTGCCCAAAAATCTAGTGAGCTGTCTACACGATGCACATTGGCATTTGTTTTTGACAAGCATCCCAGAATGCATTGTAAATCCATCCAAGATTGTGGACAACCCTGCTGAAAAAAACCCCAGCCTGACCAGCTAGGGAGGTGGCCAAAACCCCTCTAAAATCAGTCTGCTGACCAGCTAAGACCAGTCAACCATCTTAGGCTGGTTTAAGCTGTTTTTTACCAGGGAATGCAGGAGAAATATAAATTGTATCTACATAATAGCATTCAGTGTTGAAAAATATTGCAGAAGAGATATCAACAAAAATGAGATATTTTATCCAAGATATGTATTTTTAACATATTTCTTATGTTTGTTTGAGTAGTGTTGTTAGCTTAGAAACATGCTCCATAATGGCAATCAGTATTGAAAAATATCACATAAAATGTTTTGATCTTAACAAAAATGAGATATTTTATCCAATATATATATTTTTTACTTATTTATTATGTTTATTTGAATGGTGTTGTTAGCTTAGCAACATGCTAACTTCAAAATCATTGTGAATTGAGTCTTCTGAGTTTTTTTTTTTAAATAAAATCACTGTTTTTATAATGTACAAAGTTACAAATCTGTCACATATGAGGTTTCATTTCAGTTATCCCTGCTGAAAAAAACCTAAGCTGGTTGACTGCTCAAATTAACATTATGTTAAAATTAAAGAATTAAAGAAGAAATTAAAATACATATATTGGATAAAATATCTCATTTTTGTTAAGATCAAAACATTTTATGTGATATTTTTCAATACTGAATGCTATTATGTAGATATAATTCACATTTCTCCTGCACTCCCTGGTGAAAAAATAAAAACAGCTAAAACCAGACTAAGCTGATTGGCTGGTCTTAGCTGTTTTAAGATGGGAATAGCTGGTTTTAGCTGGTCTCCCAGCCTGGCTAGGCTGGTTTTAGCTGTTTGTTCCAGTTGGTCTCTCAGCCTGACAAGCTAAGACCAGGCTAAATGACTGGCTAAAACCAGCCAACCAGCTAGGCAGGTTTTACCTATTTTTTTCAGCAGGGATGTAGTTAAATGTATTTCTTTGTTTATTTTGTTAGCTTAGCAACATGCTTAGGCATATCTTAGGCTGGTTTTAGCTGGTCATCCATCCTGGTCATAGCTGGTCAACAGGCTGATTTTGAAGGGGTTTTGACCACTTTTTTAGCTGGTCAGGCTGGGGGACCAGCTAAAACCAGGTACTTCCATCTTAAACCATCTAATAAGACAAGCCAACCAGCATAGGCTGGTTTTAGCTGTTTTTTTTTTCAGCAATTCATTGTGAATTGATTCTTTTGTAAGTTTTTCATAAAAATCACTCAATCAATTGTTATAACAAAAAGTTCCAAATTCGTCACATATGTGGTTTCATTGCAGTTATGTAGTTTAATGTATTTCTTTCTTTCTTTCTTTCTTTCTTTCTTTAAGATTTATTTTTTGGCATTTTTGCCTTTTATTAGGATAGGACAGTATTTCAGACAGGAAGCGAAGTGGAAGAAAGAGAGGGGGGACAGGATCGGGAAAGACTCAGAATGCTCTAACCCCAAAGGCGCTATTGGCAAAGACGTTTAATGTATTTCTTAAGTTTATTGAAGTATTGTTAGTCTTTCGAAATCCATTTGAGTCTTTTGTGAGTGCAAAGGCGCTATTGGCACAGACATTTAATGTATTTCTTAAGTTTATTGAAGTATTGTTGTTAGCTTAGCAACATGCTAACCTCAGAGTCTTTTGAAATCCATTGTGAATTGAGCTCCTCTGTGTGTTTCTAATGAGAAGCATTATTTTTATAATGTACAGTAGTTTCAAACCAGTCACCGGTTTCCTTTCAGTTATGTATTTTTGGAACGGAGTCATTGAAATATATACATTAATAATAAATGAGAGTGACCTGAGTGTGGGAGGTGCAGGCATATCGTCGATAGTAGCCATAGTCACAGGACGTGTCTTCCAGACAGAAACTGGCCTTATGTCCCTCTGCTACTCTTCTCTGAGAACTGGCGTCCAGCAGGTCATAATGACTGAACTCATCCATGCTGTGGTAGTGCCTAGAAATAGCAAAGTAAATCAGGTTATCATCATGCATCACTTCCAAACCAGGGCATTTCAGATTTTGCCTGCCTTTGGGAATCACATTGCTAGGTGGGTTAGTTAATAAGATTTTGAATGCCTGCCATTCGTTTTCAACGCTTTAATCCAATTAATGAATTTCCTAAACTCTGGGACATATATCAGATCTTCAGGAAGAAAAGAATGTCATGCGGAGCCTTTCCAAAAGAACTCCACGGCCAATGTGTGAGCAGGAATTTACACCACTCAAACCTCTGCTATTTCACCTCAAATAGTCTCAGTGGAGCCAGTGAAATTGTTAAAGGGGCAGTCCACCAAAAAAATTACATTTTCTCTTTATTTTTCATGTTCTAACCACAAAAGGAGAACATCTTAAGATGGTTTTTCATGCAATTACAATAAATGGGGATGTTCAAGCTTCAAAAATGCACCATAAAAGCATCATAAAAATGATTTGTGCACTCTACATCAAGTCTTCTGAAGAAATACAATAGCTAAGAAACAGACTGAAATTTAATATTCCCCTTCTAGCAAGCTGTTAACTTGAGAATCACCACTGCCTGAGTTGAGTTGAATCAGAGCACTCTGATTCGTTAAGATATAATTCATATTTGTTACCCTGGACCACAAAACCAATCATAAGTAGCATGGGTATATTTGTACATTGTATGGGTCAAAATGACAGATTGATATTAAGTAAAGATCATGTTCCATGAAGGTATTTTGTAAATTTCCTACTGTAAATATATCAAAACTTAATTTTTGATTAGGAATATGCATTGCTTAGAACTTAATTTGGACAACTTTAAAGGTGATTTTCTCAATATTTAGATTTTTTGTGCACCCTCAGATTCCTGATTTTCAAATAGTTGTATCTTGGACAAACCATACATCAGTGAAAAGCTCATTTATTTAGCTTTCAGTTGATGTATAAATCTCAATTGACCCTTATGACTGGTTTTGTGGTCCAGGGTCAAGTTTATGAACAAACCTTTTAGATTGTTTCTATGAAATGGATTATTGAGACTGTTTTTGTGAACTGAATCAGTGATTCATTGAGTCATCAAGAGCTCAAAAGAACAATTCATCCACGTATTGGACTGTGTTACACTCAAGAGACTAAAAATATCACACTGACTAATTTTATGATGTTCTGCATCATTTTTGAAGCTTAAAAGCTCCAGTCTCTATTCATTGTAATTATATGGAAAAAGCTCCTTCTCCTTTTATGTTCTAAAGAGTAAAGATAGTCATACAGGTTTGGCATGAGTAAATGATTCAAAAAAGTAATTTCTTGGTAAAATATTCCTTTAAACCACGTGGAAAAACTGCAGCGTAAAAAATCACGTCATATTGTCTTAGTGGAATTAATGCAGTATAAAAAAATAAATAACAACCAGAAAACATTCATATTCTGACATGTCAAATAAATACAGGTCAGCACACAGACCGTATTTATGCATAAGACCTAAAGTCATTGTATACACTGGAGCTCATCCAAATGTACGCCGTAGTTGGTGGTGAGACACGGCTTACTTCAGAACGAAACTATGCAGTGAGCCATTACTGAGTCAACTAAAGTATAAGCAGCAATAGTGGGCCTCTGCTAAGTGTTTTCATTTAGACAAGAACACAGGCCTTTTCTCTTGCAAAAACAGCACCACCGGCACTAGATTTAGATATCAGTCAGATACAACACTCAAGCCACGATAAAGCTTCACAATCTTGCTTTTGCTCAAGGAATTCAGTTCATTGCATCATATATCTGCTCCCTTTAGAGTAGTGGTCTGTGATGCATTACTAAACAAAGATTCAGACTTACTGATGGCAGCTATGCCATTCCCAGGTGTAGCGCGGCCTGCTGGGAAGAAAGTCGGAGGTGCCTTGGTTCTTGACTCGCTGAGGGAACCTTAGCAGCATACGCGTGTCGTAGTCTCTCACGCTGGACCTGTATGCAGTGCTACTCGACAAAAACAGCCCGGTTACAAAATATCAGACATTCCTTAAGCGTCTCATATTGTCCCAGCAGCTTTCATAATGTGTTTCTTGGCCCCGTGGCCACATTTTAACTGCACATGGAACAACTACAAATGCACGTTTCCAAAGAAAGTTTTGTGTGCCCCAGTAATGTGTTTCGCAGTCATGCATGTGATTCATTTTTCCCATGTAAACAGCTTTATGTGAAATGTGTTTGTAGGGTTTCTCGCTTCCTATCGTGGCAGGACTTTCGTTTAATTCTTTCCCCTCTCACAGGGCTGGTTTGAGTTATAGGATGTTCCTACCACATGGGTTTTAAATAGGTTCTCATGACTCATCTGTTACACTTAGAGGAATGCGAGCGAGCTAGCTCTCTTTCTCTGCTTGCAGCGTTGCACCAAAACTCTTGATTACGTTCTTCTGGTTTACATCAATAATAATACCTCGCCAAGCAGTTTTCCTCAGCGGCACATCTGAGATTGTACATTGGAACTCTCTGCACGTAGGCAGATGCTTGGATGTAGTACGGGTCTCCAACAAGATCAGGCAAACCTGTGGAACACTGAAATGTTTTATTAAAAGATACAAGAAAATGCACAGAATTAAAATGCAAAATAAAAGATTATTTAAAAACAGCTCAAACCAAGTGTCCAAAACTTCTTGAAAAACCATCCAATTGGACCACCCTGACTAACAAACCACTTTAGCCTGATTTTTTTTTTCTGCAAGGATGCCATTATTTTAAACTAAGAGTTTCAGTTAAATTAAACACATGTAATCATGCAATTAAAATAGAAGAGAGGATCCAATGGCGTCATGCACTTCAATAGGTGCCAAGAATTTTACCTTCATAATTTTACCTTCGTAATTTTTCATATGTGATCCTGGACCACAAAATCAGACGTAAGTACAGGTAATTTGTAGCAATAACCAACAAATACATCGTATTATCGATTTTTTTAATGCCAGAAATCATTAGGATATTAAGTAAAGATCATGTTCCATGAAGGTATTTTGTAAATTTCCTACCATAAATATAATAAAACTTACTTTTTGATTTGTAATGTGCATTCCTAAGAACTTCATTTTGACAACTTTAAAGGCGATTTTTCTCAATAATTAGATTACACATAAAACTTGAGTGGTGTAGTTTTCATTGAACCAACACATGGTGGACAGATTATGCATTTTGCGACTGGATATAATTGACCGAAATTAGACATTCAAACGGTCGATTTCTAACGCAACATTGCAAATCAGTTTTTGCCCACAGTAATTATGCAAAGATGTGCACTGAGTAATTTTTTTTTTTTGAAAAGTTGCCAAATCCACAAAAAAATTAACGTTTGAATAAGCGTGATGCAAAAAGTACAGAAAGTCAGTCTGTCAGATAGATAGATAGATAGATTTGGTCCTTACCATATTGGAAGTATCTAGTACCATATCCCGGGCGTTGTGCAGGACGGGGTCTCTCGTACGTGTCATAATAGTTATAATACGGATTGTCCTGGTCAGTAGACTTGTATGGATTGTAAGGATCATCTCCAGCCATCACTTCATCTTCCTGTGCGAGTTTGTCGGTGCCGTTGACTGATGTTTGCATCTGGTCCGTGTGATTTCTGCGCCCGTGTGATCCTCTGGGGCGTGCTCCATCTCCACCTGATAACCAGCGTGGGACAGTACCGCGCGTACCGCTACCTGACGGCAAGCGCGAGGACCGGCTCTGGGAGGGTCGTAAAGAAGAAGCAGTAGAAGAAGCTGAGCCGTCGGTTCTCGTAGCCGCATCATCATTGCGGACGATGGCTATCGGCCTGGCTTGAGCCGTCTGCTCTTTGTTTCCGTCTCGTTTTAACGGTGGTTGATATTCCGAGCCTTGACTTAATATACTAAAGAGTTTGCCGTTGTGCTGCCATTGTATGGTTTGTCTGAGAGCTGCCGCTCCACTGTTGCCCTGACGCTGAGAAAAACCAGTTTGTACAATGCAACTTAATAAACACACATGTGCAAATGCGTAAATTAAGGTGTCAATTAAATTCGCACTCATTTTTATGTTAAATTGGCTTGTCCAGTTCTTCTGCTTGCCGAAGTTCCAGTAACTGAATTGGGGAAACAAAAAACTGGACTAAGTTGTGCTCTTTCATAAAGCTTGTTTGAAAATAAAAAATAATAAATTAATTAAATTAAATCAAGTGAGACTTACATAACGGAAAGGTGAGATCTCAGTGCGACCTCCTATTGCTCTGCACTTGGACTAACTGATGCGCAAGTGTAAGCGGGAGGAGGAGCTGATTTTTTGAAGTTTTTTGTTACAAGCTCCGGTAACGGAAAAGCCCCTTTCCTTATGAAACGGTAAAACGTGAGGTTTAACATGTTCAAAAGAAGACAAATATGCGAAGAATTTGTGTAAATAACCTAAAACTACTGTCCCCGTGACCTACTTTACATCAGTGCAAAAATATTTGCTGACATTTCCCCATAGACATCAAAATATTTAAAAAAAAATGTATTCGAGATAAAAAGGAGATACCTAGTGTATACATGTGCCATGAATTCTCAAAAAAGAAAAAAAAAAACTAAAAAAAAGTGTAACCCAATAAGACGTACTAAACCTCTTGATTGCGCGAATCTTGATAATTATATTTCAACATATGTATAAATAAAAAAAACAAAAAGTTTAATTTTTTATGCATTTTCTCTTCTAATGAATTAATAAATACAGATATAAAACAGTTTCACGTAATAACGTTTTCTTTAAAATATTATTCACAAAAGATGTTGGTTAAAAAAGATGCTGGGTTAAAACAACCCAACTTGGGTTATTTGGCAACCCAGCGCTGGGTAAATAGGCCTATTGGACTGAACACATACTGGGTTATTTTGACCAATTGAAGACACATTTAATTTATTTGGGTGAATACAGCATCATTTACAATATTACATACATTTAAACTCATTTAACACGCATTTCAGATATAAAAAATGTAGCATTTAAAATTAGAATATTAATTTTTGTGTATTCAACCGTTTTCTGTAATCGTTTTTCACCGAAATAGCGCTAATTCCCATGTCGGCGTGTCGCCGAAATCTGAGCCGGTGAAGGGCTGCTGTTCGCCAGGTTAACTGCGAACTTCAGACCGCGGCCTCGCATTTTACTCGTAGCTGAAAGATGCCACGATGACTGACTCCAAAAACTGCCAAACAAACAGTACTGACATTAGAGAACATATTTTAAGATTAAACGTATTAAAATAACGAATAGAATCCATTTATTTTACGCAAGGCAAAAGGCGTTTCCATCCTGTGAAACAACCGCTGCTGACGCAGCTGACTGACATCTCCTCTTTATGTTGCGTTGCATAAAACAACACAATTTACAGCACAATAAAGACTTCATAAATTAAATAAAAGTATTCAAACCTTTATTACACTGAAGAAGTGCAAATAAGCAGCGCTGAGAACCGATCTCTCCTGTAGAGGACTCAAAAATCCCGCACACTGACTGACTGTAACAGCTGGGTTGTTTCGTCAGAGACAGGCTCAACCCAACGGTTGGGTAGAAAAAATAACCCAGCGTTAAAAATGACCCAGCAACTTGGTTACAGAAAAAACTACCCAGCAACTGGGTAAAAAATATTAAAAAATAACCCAATAAAATGACCCAATGGGCTGAACCCAGCATTTGGGTTAAAAAAAATAACCCAGCATTTTTTAGAGTGTAGAAATGATTTTTGCATCTGCATTTCTCAACATGTTGTGTCGTGACAAATCCCTCCCAGTCTGACTTTTGGATGAACTTCAAAAAAAAGAAAACTCTTGGCAAAATGTCTCCATGTCAGTGTTCTCATAGAATGAGGACTGCAAAGTAAGCAAAACAGATTTACACTCCATTGTCTGTTCAGGAAGTTGTTGCTCATAAAACAAAATCTGTTTTTTATGTTTCTCCTATAACTTTTGCTAAATCCTATATTACTTTGCAGCTCTTTTCTGAAAGCAAAGTTATGTGTGGGGCCTTCACAGCTTTATGAGGTGCTACATTAAACATCACATGTGCTTAGGTACAATAAGAGTTGGAAACTGTTCTATGTTCATCACATGATGCACTGTTTATAACATTCAATCATAAACTCACCTGGGCCACCCAGACCTTAACGTAGATGCCTTCTTCCACTCTTTCCCTTAACTGTTAGGGTACGTACTCTCATTTGACCCAACTACTGCCTTATACTTTCCCATGAGCAATGCATCCTATGGCTAGCATAATTGATAGTTAGAAAAACTTAATCAATGGTCTCCAAATTCTGCGTCTAGCCTCTTAAACCACTCATGCCCAGTGACAAACCGCAAAGGACCAACATTGCACGACTAGATAGAAAGGTTTCCAAAGTCTTTTCCCTTCTCTTTTCAGTGAACCAACAGAAAATATCCTTTAAATTCAAGGCTTCACTGAACATGTGTCATAAATTACATAGATGATATTTCATTGTGGCCTTCGCTCTCAACCCATAGACTATGTATTATCTTAGTCAATTTAGAATGAATCTCTTTGAGATGAGGTATTCCATATTTATCATCCACGAGTGCAATGAACTTCCATCATGCAAACTCTGTTGCGGACACTAGAGGGCACATTTTAACTTAACAATAGTATGGTATTCTTACACACATACTAAAGATTTGCTAACTGCAGATATTTTGTAACCTCAGTTGGGTAAATTTATTCACAACAACTTGCCCGACTTTCAAACTTAAAATAATGCAAAAGGGAAAAAAAATCGTCTTTTACTGAAATAGTTCAAACAAACAAAAAAATACGCTGACAATTTACTCACCTTCAGGCCATCCAAGATGTAGATGAGTTTGTTTCCTCATCAGATTTAGAGAAATGTAGCATTACATCACTTGCTCACCAATGGATCCTTTGCAGTGAATGGGTGCCGTCAGAATGAAAGTCCAAACAGCTGATAAAATCATCACAGTAATCCACAAGTAATGTGAGTAATCCATGTTTGTAATAAACAAATCCATCATTATGACATTTTTAAGTTCAAACCATGGTTTCCTGATTACATTTGTCCTTAATCCATAATATTGCTTTGTTTCAGTGAAAAAGTTGTTAGTCTGAATCAGGAGAGAAATATGCACAGATAAACAAATGTGGCTGGATGTGAGAGGACAACAGGGGATGGACTTCTTCACTGGAGGAAGCGTTATTATGGATTATGGACCAGAATGGTTAAAAAAACATCTTAATGATGGATTTGTTTCTTACAAACATGAAGCTTTTACTTCACAAGATGTTAGATGGACTAGAGTCATGTGGATTACGGTGATGTTTTTATCAGCTGCTTGGACTCTCATTCTGATGGCACCTATTCACTGCAGAGGACCAGATGTCACCAGATGTTGGTGAGCAATGCTAAATTTATGCTAGAACTTATGCTAAATTTCTCCAAATCTCTTCTGATGAAGAAACGAACTCATCCGATAGTGAGTACATTAACAAATTTTCATGAACTATTCCTTTAAGAAATAAGGTAGGACATGTCTTGAGTGCCTTAATGATTTTATCAAATTAAATGATCAAAATACTTCAAAAAAATACTAAAATGTTAATGTTATTCTAAAATGTACTAACATTAATGGAAAGAATATATCTTTATTTTATTTTGAACGAACTGATTTCCACTATAAAATATAGCGCCTGTCAGTTATGTACTAGCTGAACAGGTGATTCATGTCACAGCTGGAATGCTGCATCGACCAATCAGCATCCAGGAATCTGTTTTATAGTCTGCAGCGTGTTATGCGTGTTATGCGTTAAGTCCATGCCATGTTCTCCAGTTGTGTCACTTAAATCAGTGTTAAGTGTTAAGAACTGTATCAGTTGAATTTTTGATTTATTGTTATGCTGATCCCGAGAAAATATGTAACACCCACACAGACTTCAGGCTCAAAATGGGCCATACGAACATTACATGACCTCCCTGAACTGCCTGCGTAATGCTGAAACGTGCCAGTGGGGCTAATTTTGCACAAAAATGGACGTCTGCCCAAACTTTCTTGGAGGTATGCAAGTCTCAGATGAACTTTCTTAACAATGCGAAAACGTTGCAGTTGGCTCAAAAGTAGTAGGCTATGACAAGAATAAAATGAATGTAAAGTACATTGCAACAACACTTTTAACTGGCAGCGCGTTATAAAATAAAACCATCAATTCCTATCCTCCTCCACGATATGCTGGCGCATTCAAAGATATAAATAAAAGTGTTTTTCTTCACAAGGACTCAGATGGGGTATTCAGAGAATGAAGCACAGGCTCCGAAAATCTATTCATACTCCACAAGGCCAGATTCAAACGTTTTAATAAAGTCTCGCATTCCAGTATAGCTGTCTGACATGTCAGCTGCAAGAAAGAAAAATAGAAAACACTTTGTCCTCGTCGTCTGAGAGCCACATGAACAGAACCAGCTGTACTGGGTCGCAGTTGTTTTTTCGTACATCACCCGCTACGTTCAGCGCCCGGGCTTCCCTCTTCTCTGGCAGCGGCCGCTGCTGCTTTCCTCAGGCAGTAGAGCCACATATGAAAGTAATTAACCTAGTTCCTCTGTCCACGTTGCTTACTTTCTCTTCAGTTCATAGGTAATGCAGTAAAAGTCGTCTGGTGAAAACACAGACAGACTAAAGTGGCGGTCAAGGAAATGAGGTAAAGCTGCGATTAATCATCAGTTAGGCAGAAAACTGGAACGCGTCAGCGCGGTCACATTAGCGAAATTTCTCAGGCGAACTTATTCAATTGTCTGTTATCAATATTATAGTGATACACTAAGCACCGCTCACACAGAAGTCATTTTTGTTGGTCAGCGCTGCGAATTCGAGTGTCCAACGCGAAACAGTGCGAATTCCTATCCACATTTTTTCCATAAGGGCGCGGCTATTTGTACATTTTATGGGTCAGGCTTCCGGTTTCATCCACGTCCAGATATTTTTAGTTATACAAAACTCGCATTGCTGCTTGAAATTGCAAATTATTGTGTCTGAGCATATTATTTTAATGTGTTGTCTTAATTATGTGCACACTAGTTTGTAGTGGAAACAGTTTTACATTTTACTGCACGTTGTTATTCTTCTCGTTAGCAGCTAATAAACAGGAAGCCTCACCCATAAGCTTACTTCCGCATTGAAGAAAAAGGTGGATAGAAATGACTGGATTTCGCTTGCGAAAAATTTTGCCGGCCAATGGTAAATGTGACTGCACTTGTAAAACCTACAGAAGCAACATTAAAACATGAATTGCTTTCCTGAACTTTCTTTTGGTATTTCCCAAAATGTTCTAGGAACACTGTTTTATAGTTCCGAAAGTTATTATATGGTTCCTGGGAATCAAAAACTAACTTTAGGGGAACGTTCTGTGTCTGGAAAATAATGTATGGGGAAAATCCCAATATAGCTTTTTATTATTATTTTTTTTTAATATCTAACATTACATTGCACATCAGTGCATATAATAAAACGTTTTTAAGCAACTTAACATAAATCAGCTGACATAAAATATCTATAACTTGGAGAAGTGTATCAAAATAAACTAGTAACTTGGCACAGCTCGTTTCAGATGATTTCACCTGAAAAACAGCAGGTTTCCATTACTCAGAGGCAAGGAGTGAAGCCTTAACTGGTATTGTGCACATCAACACTGGCCTACGTGGCACTCAGCACGTGTAGTCTGGATTGAGAGAGAATTCATTGAGAGTGAACAAGGGGAGGAGTCCCTCTCTCCTTTCGCAGAACACCAAGTAGTAACGTCTTCCCATATGCCCTTCTAAACATTTCTGTCATTCCCTTTGGGTCATTTTTGAATTCCCTCATTATAAATCCCATGGAATGGGAGCTGTTTATGGGTAGGAGTAAACCACAATGTTATCATTGGTGGTGACAAAAGAAGAATTCAAAGTGAGCTCAGACTTTTGGCTAAACATTAGATTTCCACAGAAATTCTTCTGAACATCACTGGTTTTGTAGTCTGGCATTGTTTGTGTCTTTTTTCTTATAATAGGGTGAGATTGTAGGTTGTTTGATTGAAGCAGCAGAAGAAAGAGAGTTCAGTCTGAATGGATAATAATACAGACAATGGGGGACAAAAATAATATTGTGAAAGTAGAATTAGCTAGACAATATACAGCGGGTAAAATAAGTATTGAACACGTCACCGTTTGTCCCAGTAAAAATATTTCTAAAGGTGCTGTTGACATGAAATTTTCACCAGATGTCAATTACAATCCAAACAATCCATACATACAAATAAAACAAAACAAATAATTTCAAAAATTAAGTTATGTGTAATAAAATGAAATGATATGAGGGAAAAAGCATTGAACTACTGAAATTTATTTAATACTGTGTACAAAAGTACTTTTTTGGTAATGACAGCTTCAAGACGCCTCCTGTATGGAGAAACTAGTCGCATACATTGCTTTGAAACCAATTGAGAGTTTCCTTGGCTGTGTTTGAGATCATTGTCTTGTTGAAATTCCCACCCTCGTTTCATCTTCATCATCCTTGTACTGTAGGTGTTGGGACTGAACCAGCTAATATTAATTTCCACAGACCAGGGGCAGGAATGCTTTCTAATTACTGATAGATTTTAGCTGGTGTCTTGGCTTTCCATGCCTTTTTACACCTCCCTTTCTTCATGTGTTCAATACTTTTTCCCTGTGTCATTTGATTTTATTACACATAACTTAATTTCTGAACTTTTTTTCATATGTACGGATTACTTGGGTTGTTACCGACATCTGGTGAAAATTTCAAGTCAACAGCACCTTTAGAAATATATTTACTGAGAAAAATGGTGACGTGTTCAATTCTTATTTTACCCGCTATATACATGAATATATCCAAAAATCTAAAGAGATAAGTCTCCTGACAATGAACACATACATGCCCAATGTAAATCCATATGCAGAAATATGTGTACAGAAATATTAATTAATTAGCTATGCACAAACAACATTGAGTTGGAAATATTTGATGCAGCATTATGTCAAAATGTAATTTATAGGAGTATGATGCAAAAAAGAGATGCTGAATTAGCTGTTTTGTTTTTTTCAAGATATTTGCATACTGCAGCAGTAGTGAGTAATATAATAGTATGCTATTCACCTTTTACTGTAGAGTGTAGTATTAGCGCCACCTGTTGGTAAAGTTCTGTAACTATCAGCATCTGGCATCTTCATGTTTACTTTTTGAATCACTGACTTTTGAGAATATCTTACATCCCTTACTTTGTTCTTTACTTTTATGGAATTAAATTAATTTCAATCAATTTAGTCTTCCTACATTATTTTTAGGGATCCTGAATTTGGACAACAGTGTTCAGAAACCAAAAAGTACCAACCAAAACCAAAAGTAAAATAATAAGTGATACAATCATGGCAAAAATATATGTGACCCTGGACCACAAAGCCAGTCATAAGGGTCAGTCTTTTGAAAATTAAGATTTATACATCATCTGAAAGTTACAGCTTTCCAATGATGCATGATTTGTTAGGATATGCATTGCAATGCATTACTAATCAAAAATTAAGTTTGGATGTTTACGGTTGGAAATTTACAAAATATCTTCATGGAGTATGATCTTTACCTAATATCCTAATGATTTTTGGCATAAAAGAAAAATCAATAATTTTGACCTACTGCTACAAATATAACCCATGCTACTTAAGACTTGTTTTGTGGTCCACAGTCACATATTTTTCATACAATAGTGTATTGTTTTTTTAATGCAAATAGGCCACTGAAGTCATTATGGTGTGGGAATAAATTATGTTTGTGATACTCATAAAAACTTATTTATACTGACCCATTCACGAAAATACTGCTTTAATAATAAGTAAAAAAACAGGCCAGACCAGCAGCCACAGAACGGGTGAAAACACTGATTTAACATTGTAAATCTAAAGAGATAAAGATCATATTAAATGTTCTACTTTACGAACATGTTTTCTAGTTTGCTGGAAATTTGTGGTCCAAGTGTGCTTTTATATTTAATAGTTTTTTTTTTTATCTTGTGTAGTAGTGGAGATCTTTTAAAACACCAGCGTGCGAATAAGTGTTCCACTTTCACAACGTTTATTTACAACAAATATAATGTTTAAAAAGCTTCCTCAAAGATTGCCCAGTCGCGAAAGGCAAAATATATCCATCAAGAATGCAATACGGCAGAGCTTTGAGACGAACCATGTCAAACACAGGAGAAAGAACAGTGTGCCTGTGTGAAAAACAACGCTGAAGACGTAATAAACGTTCGTGCATCATTCAGTCAGAAGTGCAAAAAGTGCAGTGAACTATGTCGCTACACCGACAGCTTCCTTCTGCTTCTCCTCTTCTTGAGAGAGTTCCAACAATTTGGCGTATCTCCTTCTGTCCTGCAGTCCAGGGAGATGATGTAATGTGATCTTATTTGACTGTTTGAGTACAGCATCTTCTCCCGCCAAACACAGGATCTCGGCCACAAGGAACTCCAACACCCCTGTGAGAAACACCGCCGCTTCCTCGTCGACTGTCCGCGGGAGCTTTCCGTCGCTGAATGTTTGCTGGAAGTGCTTGACAGGAAACACGAGACCGGCACGTGAAGACAGATCCATGATGGGCTTCTTCTTCTTTTTATTCATAGTAAGCGAAACACAGTCTTTAGCCACAACGCAAATAGTGTAAGTCATCTAGGCGTGTTTTGCAGACTTTTACTTCCACAAACAAATGTTCGTCTTTTGGATCGGTCTGCTGCCCTCCACAGGAGCGGAATATAAAGTGTTGCCAGAATTGCCATAATTACTACTCATTAATACGCATTGTTTAAATAATAAAAACAACAAAACAATAATATAATAATACAAAAAACAATGCAATGATTTTGAATTGTTTCATAGCCTACAGTTACTCTGCACTACAAACCAGTGTGTTCATAATTAAGATAATACATTAAAATAATATGGTAAAACACATTAAGCAATATCAAGCAGCAACGAGCTGTTTTGTACAGCTAAAAACAGCTGGATGCGGATGAGCCCGGAAGTCAGACCAATAACATTTACAAATGGCCGCACCATTTGGGAAAAATATGGTGGATAGGTTTTTTTAAGAAATGAGGTCTGTAGTTAACGTTAGGCTACCTGAGTCTAACATTTATGAATTTCTAAATCGTTATAATTTTAGTTGCCAACAAGGATGTCAGGTTAGATTAAATTTAAGACTTAATTTATAAATATGAAAAATAACCTTTGGGACTTTTTTTGTTTGTTTTGCTCCCGCTGAGTATATGACCAAGTTGTATTAGCAAGACGACAAATGAAGATATTGTTTTCTTAACATTAGAAGTGACAACAGCCTGTGGTTAGTGTGGTTGCGTCCACAACTTGCTATCCTCCTGATGTTACAACAACCCTTTTCAGTTGATGTTGTAAGTGAGAAAGTTTTCTGTGGTGTTGTATGGTTAACGTTTGTGAAGAAATGCTTCCCTGTGCCATTTCTGTTACAAAATCAAGCCAGGTTAGAAGAGACTTTCATGCTGTGAAGGCTGAAGCTGCTGACAGTTTCAGTAACAGGCATACTGAATTACAGAATAACCACTGAGAGTGATTTGTCTTTATTGATATGTTTTATGTTGACAAGTCACAATTTTCATTTGGACTTTTATATAAGCTTTTTCCCTTAGTTGAGTATTCACGCTCACCGTTAAGGAAGTAGAGTAAGGCTAATAATAAATTGATGATACAGAAAATTATTTTTTTGTTGTTTATTTCACTTTGCTAAAAGCATACACAAAAATAACTGTCACACCATGGACTACAGAATAATTTTGTTGCGATCTAACAACAAAACCCAGAAACAACAAATATCAACAGACAGTACATAAAAGAAACAAGTCAGTGCATGTGCAGTCACATCAATGTTTCTAAATGAAGCTTTAAACAATGCAAAATTCAAAGAGAATAGTATAACTGAACCTTAATTTTGCATAGTTAATAAAAAAAAACACCACCAACAACAGAAAAGGGCATCTACTTAAGATACAGTAAATTTTTTGGATAAACAGCAGATTCACTAATTGCATTTTATAAGCTATTCATATCACCAGGATATGTGCATTTGTACGTAACTGCATTTATAATAAGAAAAAACCACCAGTTATATTAAAAGGAACATAATAACGCATTATAAGCAATAGTCTCAAACAGGGAAAAGAATATGGCCAGTGAAGTAGGTGGATCTGCCTAAACTATTTGCACCCCGAGAAACCTCTATCCACACACAGTCTCCGCTCTCCAGGTTCAGAACTGCATTCCCTTCAGCTAATGATCGGATATTAAGGTTGATTGTTTCAGCAGATAGCACTACATTATCATTTTTCATTAAGGTGACAGTACCCAAAGTCCGACTTCCCAGACATGAGAAACGGAATTCATATACACCAGGTACCTGGCAACGGAACAACCCTGATGTTTGGTTATAATGGTTCTGTCCATTGTAAAGGACCTGATTGAACACAACAATCTTAGTGGTAACAGGAAGAATGGTGCCAATGGAAGCGAAGAAGGCAGACTGTTGTCCTGTGGTATTACTGGGAGGTCCCGGAGGTCCAGGGGGGCCTGCTACACCCTGTGGACCTGGAAAATTCAGAAAACAGAATAAATGATAAGCATTCTTTGATTAAGTAATATTTAAAGTGTATGTTTAATGTATGACTTGCTTACCAGGTTGTCCTGCTGGTCCTCTGGGTCCTTGGAACGACTCTGTATCTGAGAGGTAATAAATAGATGTTATATGTTTGTACTATAATGTTTGTAATCACAGTTTTAAACCTAAAAGATGCCCCAAACCCAAGCAAAATCACTTGAAGCAAGCAAAAGGCAGAAGGAAGGACTAAACAGCAATTGATTGTCACTTGCTATTTTTGCATGTATTTGGGAGAAAACAAACACTTGTCTAACCTCATTTCCAATGTCTGAAATGTTGGTACCACCATCACCTGAAAGGTCAAACACCAAATTTACAGGTGAACCAAATTATGGTGACAATGCGAATAGAGAGTACATTTTCTTCAATACCTTATATATACCTATACCACCAAAATTAGGTGCTTTACTAGCACATACAAAGGTAGTAAGAAGCTTAGGCAGAATTTGCAGTCAGAGGAAGATGATTTATGACTGTATGTCGCACAAATGCATTGAACTGATCTTTTGCTCAGATGCCTACCGGTTTCAATCCAAGGGCTAAGGTCAAAGGCTGGGATATCCGCGCAGTTAACAAAACTGGCAGAACTGGTGAAGCGGAAGGGGTCATAGGGAACTCTGAGGATTCCAGTGTTGTCACAGATGATGCGGGATAGTGACACAGAGGCCAGTGCTGTTTTTTGTTTGGTGGTAAACACTCCATGGTTCTCGAACCATAACCTGAACACACCGTAACACTTGGCATTAACACCTCTCAAACACATACTAGTCTCAGACTAAATCAGTGGTGTCCTGTCCTGCTCCTGGACCAGTGTTCTGCAGAGATTAGTTGCAACACACCTTCCTAGAAGTTTCCTGAAATCCTTTATTTGGAGGGTTGGAGCTAAGCTCTGCAGGATAGTGACCCTCCAAGAGAAGGATTGGACACCCTTTGCATTGGAACTAAATGCAAAGAAATCTTTACCTGTCACCCTCACGGATGTGCTTGAACTGTGTAGCAATGAGGCAGGCAAAAAGAGGACCGACACGAGCACCAGGAGCAAATGGCTCAGCAACGCCTCCCAACCAAATGTCAATGTTCTCAGGGGTGCCATAAAGCTCAATCAGTCTGCGAGCCAATTCAGTGTTGTTCATCACCACAGCCAATTCTTGCTCATTCTGAGGGGCGGACAGTCCACAGAACCGACGCCATGAATTGTAGCCTTATAAAAAAAGAACAGCAGAAGGATATTCAGTAAGTCTTCTCTCAAAAACACATGGGGTGATTATGCAGCATTAAGACAGGTGGGGTTCAAACCAGGGATGCCTAAACTTGCTTCTAGAGGGCGACTGTCTTGCAGAGTTCAGCTCTAACTTGCCTCAACACACCTTTGTGGAAGTTTCTGGTGTGCCTATCAAGACTTTGATTAGCTGGTTCAGGTGTGTTTAATTAGGGTTGAAGCTAAACTCTACAAAACAGTTGCTCTCCAGGAGTACCCCTGGTTTAAAGGATTCTGAGACTTGGTGTGAATGTGTTGGGAAGGAGTCCAGAATATTTACCTGGTATACCGTGGTCACGGCTTCGTTGCATGTTGAGGGCAGCCAAGTCCAAAGCAATGTGGGATGTAAAGGCAAACAACCTTTCTCTAAGAGCATTCACCAACATGTGATCCTGTGTGTTCAGTTTTGCCGGCCGACCAATCAGTCCACGAAGCAGAGGGTCGATGCCGCCTAAGCAAGAAGAAAAGCAGAAGTAAAATAAGACTGAAAGAGAGCAATTGTGACAGATTCAAGACTACACTGCAACAAGCCTCACAAACCCACCCTCAAAGACGACTCTCCAAGGAGTGAAGAAGGCCTCGTAAAGGGGCACGCTTGGAAACTGAGTATGGTTCTGGTAATTTTCATCAAGACGAAATATGATGGGTTGGATGGCCAGGTGGGCAAAACGGAAAGCCGCAGTGGCAAAAACGTTTGCAATGGTGGGGTCCACATTCTCATTATAACCTGGATAGAGTCCAAGGTGTCTATTGTAAGCCTCAGGGCCCACAATATGTGGCAAGTATTCCTTCATGACCAAGATCTGAAAGAGACAGGAGAGGTTGATCATGCATATGTATCCTGTACTCCACATGTAACTACTTATGCTTGATGCACTTTTCGTTAGGTGTCTTTACCTGGTTGTAGGCACCAACAATTTTTCTTGCCTCTTGATAGAGGGTTTCACTGCTCCAGGTAGGGTTGAGCACACGGAGGGCACGAGCCAATCTATTGTGCTCCCTCACGAAAAGTGTGTGTAATGAGGTAAGCGCAGTGTTCTCATCAACACGAACGTCCCCTACACACATTGAGAGTTCATTAGCATTTGTCACATGGAGTTGTGCAAATAAAGGCATATACCATTCATTTTAGTTTGGGGATCTCCAACCCTGCTCCTGGAGAGCTACCATCCTGCAGATGTCAGTTCCAACCCTGCTCCAACAATCATATAACCCTGAACACCTTGATTAGCTGGTTCAGGTGTGTTTGATTGGGGTTGGAGATGAAATCAGCAGGATGATAGCTCTCCAGGAGCAGGGTTGGAGATCCCTGTTTTAGATGCTTGATTTATCAATGACACCTAGGAATATGCATTGTAAAGGCACAAGTTACTGACCTGCAATGAAACAAGGCACCTCTGTTCGGGTGCTGTCATTAAGGATTTTCCCACGCGTGGCACACATGTTGCTTTCTACACTGGTAAAGGGAAGAAGCTCTCGTCCATTGTCAAGGAACTGATCATTGACACGTAGAAGACCACCATCATTGGTCAGGTCTCGAAGTTCCTTTGCTAGTCCGTCTTCGGATCCGTAAACCTGTCCAGCATCTAGGAAAGCTGTTAGGGCATTGATCTGCTCCCTAACTTTGGGGTTCCCACCAAACATATAGGCAGTGTTTCCGGAACCACAGGCAGGTGACGAACGGAAGACAGGGATACAGGTGTCAGGACTCAACCGCTGATCTCCTGGAGGGACCTGTGTTTAGACATTATATATACAGCATGAAAGACTGTAATTGTACAAGAACATGAGTGGGACAATCATTGACAGAGAGATAATCCTTGACTGACCGGAATTGGGAAGCAGGGTTCAGAGCGCTCACAGCTTTCATCACAGTTGAGGCCATTGCTGAAGGACCTAATGCTTGGTGAGAAGGGCGTTAAAGTCAGATCGTGGTCAACCCATTGGCCAAAGATGGTGAGCATGAAGGTAAATTCACGGTCACTCTCTATGTCAGCATCTGCTGTGCTTAGAATACGATTTGAAACCAATCTGACCTGGAATCAATGAGGAAGACAGAATTCAAATTGGTGGCCCAACTGATTGTCAAGTAAACTTCATTAAATTATTCATAATCATCTCCATCATACCAGGGGCAGTGTTGCACCATTGTGCAATCTGTTAGGTTCCCATCCTTTGGGCTGGGAGATGCCATCTTCATAATGAGCGGGCAACCAACGGGTAAAAGCGGTGTTGGATGCACCAAGAAGTGGGTTTCTCCTGGGAATGATAAAGTTAGTTGTTTAGCCAGGCAGACACTGAGTCTTTAAAAAAAGACTATTCTGAATAAGGAGGGAAAGACTGACCGGTTATTGCAGACACTGGTGATAGTTCGATATTTGTTTATGAGGGGTGTGGTCCTACAAGATGGGGGTCGGACTTGAGCTGTACAGCCTGTCAGACGTTGAATGGTGTTCAGTTCATCTACAGTCAGCAGGTCTATGAGAAAACACACATTGACAGTCTTGAGCATGGAACATCAGACATTGATATATCTGATCTAAGTTTTGCAACCTGTGGTCTTCATACCTGTAGCATTGATGGACCTCTTGTGTACATGATGGGCTTTTTCACTGATCAGCCTGAGTGTCTGCACCATGTAGTCTGCAGCTCTCACGGCCTCACGTGTCTTTCGGGCTGGTTGTTTCAGTAGACGTAGCTTGTCAGAGGGCTTGATGACATTTCTGCGCACCCTTGCTAAACTCCTGAAAGTGGAGAGATTTGTAAAAATAAGTAGATCAATAACTGGGATGAGAGAACAGGAATATTAAACAACGTTCTCAAAAATGTTACTTACTCCTCACGAGAATACTTGTAAGCAGCATCTACAATTTTCTTTGCTTCCTCAATTGAATCTAGAATGAATTGTCTTCCAGGACTCTCTTCTTCTGCTCAAAAAAGAAACCCGTATTGCATCACTAGATAGCCTTAGAAAGGCTAATAATGACTAATTCTAGTGAACCCTGTAACTTCCCTCCGTCTAAGACAATTATGCCTTGTATTAATTTCTGTTTTGTGTACAATTTTATTTTCTTGATGCACTTTGGACTAAACAAGTGATATATGTAGTCATGAAATTGGATCACCCAAGATCGGGGATAGGCAAGTTCGGTCCTATCAAGCCGCTGTCTTACGGAGTTCAACTCCAACCCTAATCAAACAGACCTAGCCAATGTCTTTAGGATTACTAATGCTATAGACAGGGAGGTTTTTTTTCACAGTTGAAGATGAACTTTGCAGGACTGCGGCTCTCTAGGACTGAACTTGTCTACCCTCAGCCAAGATGGATGTTACACCAGATGAACAGCTTAAATGACTGAAAGCACAAGACTGAATTTCTTCAGAATAAACTGTGTGTTTTGATGTTATCAATCCTATTGTTAATCATTGGCTGTTTAATCTTTGATTGCATGATTATTGGTAGACTTACCACCCAGTGAAAGGGCGCAACAGCATCCCAGCACGAAAAGAAAAGTGGGAAGATTCATCTCTGAAACACATATTGAGACATTTAGAGATTAAGCACATAAAGACATGATGTTCATGACAAATTGCACTGTTTTATACATTTCAGCAGTCTTTGTACTCTAAGGTTCAAAAAGTATATGATGAAATAATAAACTTTTAAAATAGCCTTTAAATTAATATGACTACAGAATAAAATTGCATTTTCATCTAGCTTGCCAGTTTTCAAACAAACCTATTTTACATTGTAGGGACACAGAAAAAAATAATATCACTAGAATTTATTCTAAAACGGTCTGAAAAATGTAGCAATAAAAATACAAGAGTTTAAGTGAGATGTGTCTGTTAAATTAACACTTATTTACTCTAAACTGCATTGGCAATCAGAATCACATTGGTTAACGATAAGTGCAATAAAACTTAAGTTATTTAAAACAAAGTTTTAGACACTGCATTTCTTACCTGTAACTGGTCTCTGTCTCTTTGGTTCTGGACTCAAGGCTCTGAGTTGTGTGTTGTACTGAATGGATGGAGCGGATGGTATTTATACTATCCCTCATCCTCATTCTGTGAAGCATCACTGGTGGAGTCTCAGGCGGGGCAACAGATTTACTTCCTTCTTCCTTTTCACAAGTGCACTCTTTATTGATTTATTTGAGGTGACAGTCTGACACTGATTTACTCTTCAACACTCTACATTACAGGAATGCAAGGACAATAGATTTGTTATAATTTATTCACCCTGACGTCATTCCAAAACTGTTTTTCTTTCTTCTGTGGCTAAAAAAAAAGATTTTGAGAAATGTCGTTTACATGTTTACAATTGAAGACAATGGGAACCCTTGTTGCTTGGTTCTTCAAAATATCTTCTTTTGTGATCAGTAAATACAGATCATATTTGGAACAACATGAGATTGTTTAAATGATGACAGATTAAAAGCTGTATAATTTATATATTGTTTTAATGTTTTAAAATATGTAAAAGTAAATTAAATAAAGTAATGAATGCAGTATGAAGTTGATACAAAAACAATACACAAATACAAAGCATGATATAAAAAAATAGAAATGGTTCAAATGTGATATCCAAGCTCAAAAAATTTACATGAGATTTCACCATAAGATCTTTATTCCAATATATATATATATATATATATATATTAGGGCTGTCAAACAATTAATCGCATACAAAGTGAATGTATGTGTGTGTGAAAAATGTTTGTGTGTACTCTGTGTAATTATTATGTATATATAAGTACACACAAATTAACTTATATGTTTAAGAGAAATACATTATTTATGTACAAAATATTTGTATTTATGGATAAATTATATAAAAATTATAATAAATACATATACTTGTAAATATTTCTTAAATATATATGAATGTGTTTGTATTTATATATACGTAATAATTACACACAGTACACACACATACATTAGGCAAACTTAATCTTTTATTTTGTATGCGATTAATCGCGATTATCGTTTGACTGCCCTAATATATACATATATATATATAATATTAATGAGTAAAAAGTTTGATTGCATGTGTCAAAACTTTTGACTGGTATTGTCAATTACTGTCATGATCTTTTGTTTTTCCTGACATTTCAGAAATAAATAAATGTCTTGTGTGAGACAGCCTAGTGACCTATAATCTCTGACTAAGATACCAGTAAACTCTCATGGTAACATTTCCTTCTCTAACTCTGTTTATCATTATAGGGTTTATCAGTATAGGGACTGTACAGAGTTTTTTTATGTACACGTCATAGAATTAGTTTATGACATCAAAGCACAACAAATTCATTCTGATTATGAAGCTGTTTCAGAGCATTTCTAAATGCTTCCCTGACTGCAGTGCTTGCACACACAAGGGCTCTACTAGTAACAAGATATTTAATGTATACCCTTAACCTTAGTCGTCATTTATTAAATTATGATTATTATCAATTGTTTCATCAGGGTGTTTGTTTTTAGTTCAGTGCCTTACTTTTTATTGGGCACAAAGTCTTCTTTTCTTTCAAAGATCCTACTTTCATAATACTCTTTCATGATTGGAGTCATATCAAATTCAAGTTGTTTTAATTGCATTTTGCCACCAAAAATGAAAAGCAAGCAGATTACTTAAAAAGTGAGTCACGACTGACTGATTTCTTTTTTTAGTCAAATGATTTTTTCCCATAACGATATGTTGAAAGTATTTAGAGGAAGTTTCTTCATTTTGTTGGGTAAGTGAAGGTAAACCTCAAAAAATATGTATATATTTTTTAACATTACTGGTTAGATGAACAGCAAACTGTCATGTAATTAATCTAATCTGAGGCTCTTGATGATCATATTTTACTAATGGGAATTTGTTCACTAATGATGTCAAACTGTTGTATCACATTGTAACACTAATACAGATGAAAGTGAAACACTTTTGGATATGACTGAAACTGTCTCATCATTTTCTTACACAGTTGGAGTTAATTTTAGCAGAATGTGCAAACTGCTTTTTCCCATGACATAAATGATGAGAATGAGTGAATGACATAATTTTCATTTTTTAAACAGAATATTCATGTAACTTTTTGAGCAATTTATGTTCGACTTGGTTTAATTGTTACAAGCATATGTACAAGCCACACATCTCTTACACAAAGCAAATGTATTTCCTTAAATATTTCTGATCAATATATTAAATGATTCAATGTATATTGAAAACATTATGAATAATTTGTTGTTGATATATTTCAATATACTGAATTAAATGTAAGTAACTGATGCTTTGCATTTGTATTGAAAAACATGTGAGAATATACTTACATATTGTAATGGATGCCATTTTATATTCAGGAATATGATTCATGATGTATACTTGTGATATATATATATACGTGTGTGTGTGTATGTATGTTTATATATATTTGTATTTGTTTAAAATTGTATAGTACATCAATCCATTAAGTTAGGAATCTCAAACTAAATTTTACACTCACCATGCTGCCTTGACTTTAGCAAGACATACACATTTCCAAAAATACCCAAAGCCACGTAAAATTCTGCAAGGTGTATGTAAACTAATAAAGTTGGGGTAAAAAGTTTGCATACACCTTGCAGAATCTGAAAATTGTTACTTATTTTATCAAAATAAGAGGGATCATGGAAACATTTGACTCAGGAACGGCCACTTTAGCTGTCAGTGCATAGCCCCTCTAAATTTCTTGGGGGAAATGATGGGTATGTATGCAATCCAAACACACATAATAGCCACCACATTTACAGTCAAAGTCAATGTAATTTAGAGCCAATGTAATTTCTGTCTCAGTGATCGCAGGCTCAGTAAGCACAACAATCACTGAGCAAGACTCCATGATGTACACAGGATGATGTACACTGGGCTGAGCTCTAATACATGAGCAGACTCTGGGCTGAGCTTTGGGATGAGAGTGGGCATTGGGCTGAGCTCTGGGACGAGAAAGGGCACTGCACAGATCTCTGGGATGAGAGTGGGCACGGGGCAGAACTCTGGGACAAAAACGGGCACTGGGCTGAGTTTTACGCTGTGTTTCCACTACAGCGTCAAATCTACGCTCAGTGCCACCGGCAACGCTACAATGCCACTGCTTTTTAAAATTGTACTGGCAGTGAGCGCTCTCAACGCTTTCTCCGCACCGCTTTCAATCCCATAATACACCGCGAGAGCATTTACGCTCAACTTCCATAGGAATCAATGGAAAACGCTCACTTCGCTCTGTTTGCTACACTGTAGTGGAAACACACGGTTAGGACGAGAGAGGGCACTGGGCAGAGTTTTGGGATGAAAAAGGGCACTGGGCTGAGCTCTGGGATGAAAAAGGGCACTGGGCAGAACCATGGGATGAGAGCGGGTACTGGACTGAGCTCTGGGATGAGAGTGGGCACTGGGCTGAGCTCTTGGACAAGAATGGACACTGGGCTGGGCACTGGGTTGAGCTCTGG